>VXBL01005986.1:363027-393610 GCA_013400195.1 Aramus guarauna | reverse complement strand
TTTTTGGGATTATTTTTTGTCTTTTTTGTTTTTTTTTTTTTTTTTTTTTTTTTTAAATGGCTTGTATTTGTCAGGTGCCCCAGAGTGGATGTTATTTATACTCTATTGTTATGCTCTTGGGACTCTCCTTCCCAAATTCAAGAAAAAAAAATCAATCATTTAATCTGGTCTTTGGCGTCTTGCAATAGCAACAGGCAGATTGTATTTTAGTACATTGAGAAGAGATATTACAACAGCTGTAAGTGTTTTGGGGCAACAGCAAGGACAAGTAATGGAGACTGGAGAGGAAGTAATAAAAAGGACACCCCCTCGCCAATCATTCTGGAGTGGGCTTGGTGTCATTCATTTAATATCCTGAAAAAAATAAATCATGAAGGTGTCATTATCTCCTTATGTATTTCAGATTAACCCAGTGAAAACCTTGCCAAAATGAATGGATTTGAAACCTGACTTACTGCCTCAGAGGATACCTTGCTGAAAATCTGTGACGAAGGATGACACATTTTGTGGGATTTCCTCCCTCCCACATTTTGGAAATGTGGGCAAACATGAGGAAAGTCAGCTAGATAAAACAAAACAAAACAAAGCAAAACAAAACACAAAATAAACCACTTTATTTCCTGGGGTGATATTTATAACCAGCTGTGTATAAATGCAATAGAGAGACAAAGAAAAACTGGAGGCATGTAAGACAGGAGAAAGATGAGTCCAGAGCTTCTGCTCTTGCCTCTGTTCTTGGTACACTCACATGCTCCAGGAAACGGGAATGAGGACCCCTGACTCCTCCCGATTTGGGTGCCTCAGCTCCTGGGCAGAGGCTCATGCTTAGCCTTGATTAGTATCTGCTCTCCTTTCAGGCACCATTGAATGTTTTGCTGCCCTGTGAAGCAGAAAAAAAATGATGGGAACGGCAATAAGAATAGCCCTTTTTGGAAGAGGTGAGAAAATCAAAAGGTCAGAAATCAGAAACGAAGAGACCTGGGGAGACCCATGGGCAGCAGTAGGTCACACTGGTGCACGGCGAGTCCCTGATCCTCCGCTGACAGTGACGCATCGATGGCGATACCTGACCACGTCAGCGGTGTGGGACTTGCCCGCCGGAGGAGAGAGGAGCAGAGCTTGAGGTGGGGCTGTGCCCTGCTTGCTGCCCGCCTTGCGGTGTGGGGCTGGTTTCAGAGACGCTTGCTGCAGCTAGAGCTGAGCCAGGGATAAAAATGCTGCTGTCTGTAGCTTGTAAATAAGAATTCACATATGGTGCTAAGCCAATTTGCTGGTGTTATTTCCTTGTTCCTGTTGTTGCTAAAACTGCACTTAGAGCGAAAAGCTGAAGGGGTTGAAAGAGACAGGAGCGTAAGAAAGAACTGCAGGTGCTAAAGTGGGCATTTGAAGGTCTTTCTTCTTCTGCATCAGTCATAAAAAAAGCTTTCATTTCTATGCAAGCACTGATGGACTCAGGATTTATTTTATGGCTGATGAAATGAGTTGGAATTTGCCTGCTCAGTGGCTGGTTCTGCATCCCCCATGTGCAGAGAAGTCCTATTGCCTTTGCCAAGGATATTACCAGAGAAAGGTAATGGTCATGGCCACAATGTCTCGCTGTCTGCCCAGCAGTGTCTTTAGATTCTTGTGTGCTTGAGATGCAGCTTTTCTGGGTAAATTTACCATGTCAAGAAACTAAACATCAGCATTCAACCTTTGCAAAGGCATTTTCATGCTTCTATGTTTTGGGGGAGGTTTTTTTATTTCTCTTTGAAGGCACCAGCTGGGATTGGAAGTAGATGTTTCGAGAACTGACAAGACAACATTAACTCTACTGGTTTTCACCGAGTGCTCAGTTATCAGAGAGGCAGGGAGGAGGTGAGCAGATGGAGGTGATGCAGGGAAAGTGCTGGGGGATGAACAGGGCACTACAGCTGCATGTGAAACGTTAGCAGGAGGGGGGATGTGTAAGGGACCTGTGCTGGAGTTGTGGTCTTGTACACGTCTGAGAGGTAGCTGAGAGGAGCAGTGGCAGAGCAGGGAAGAAGGGGGATTGGAAATGGTGGGAGGCATGAACCAGACCCCGGTGAGCAGTGCTGCTTTGATTGTAAAGACATGCCTGCATGCCCGATGAGTGCTTTATACGTCCTACAGAGTGGGCTGTGGGTAGATAAGGTGGGCCATGAAGAAGAACTGTTGCTGCAGATCTGGTCAGGAGCAGTGAGAGGATCAGGAATACATGATTTTACAACCAATTTATCTTTGCTAAGACCAGTCCCATCACAGTCGTCTCTGCTGGCCCGGCTCCTACCCACGATGTCACCTTTCCACAGCACTGCATGAAGAATGTTGAACTTTAAAAATGCAACGATTTCTATTTCTTTCCTCAGCAGCAATCAAGATTCCCAGTTCAATATTCAGTAAAGAGGCTAAAACTGAAGTAAACAAGTCTCTAGCCTCCAGCCTGGTGCAGGGAGTCTCACTCCCTCAATGGCTCTGCAGATCCATCCCTCTCCCTTTTCTATTTCAGCAGCTGCTTCAGGAGACTTGTGACATCTAAAGTTATGTTGATGCTGTGGTAATTGGTGAAATGAAATAATTGACAAACTGGCAGGAACATTTTAACCTTCTTAAAACACTCATGCACTTTCAAGGTATGCAAGGTTAGCATGCCACAGAAAGTGTGCTCAGTGCTAGATTTGGATGTATAGCCAGATTATTTTTCTGCCAAGCTTTGTGCTCTGAAATGCTGCCAATATTGAGTTATACAGGTGGATGAAGGACATTCTAATGAGACAGCAGCTTATTCACACACTTGTTCTTGTAAAATGGCTGAAAGTTATTTTCATAAAACTTTCAAAACCAGAAATAGGTTTAAATGCTCATGTTTTAGCAAAAGTAAGACATTACATAGAAAATGCCTCAAAATCCATAAAAAAATGATTTTACACAGTAGTAGACTTGAACAAACAATAGGTCCTTTTCTCTTTTCAAATCATCCACAAAATATGTTTGCTTCAATTTCATATAACTTGCTCAGAAAAGTGCTATAAATTTATGTTATGGCTGCAAATGGTCTGGTTTTAGTACGGCTATTTGTATGGGCAGGCACAGCACAACTAGTTGCTTGGAGATGGATTCGCCTGTTCCAATTTATAGATGTGATTTTTTACACCTGCGCTGGTTCTCTAGACTCCCCTTGCAGTTAAAGCAAAGGCGGGAGCACTTTCAAGCTGTAGTTCACCTCATCTTGAGGTAGATGAAATTTGTCAGATAAACCATTCTCTGCAAGGGATGCTGCTACTCTTGTTTTTGAAGTTTTGAAAGAACATCCCATTGGCTTGGACTGGCTCCAGAGAGTCTCCTCATGCACAGCTTCACCCTTGGAGGGTCTCAGCCACCAGTCAGGCCTTCATCCTTGGACCTCAGGTGATTTCAGATACCCTTGGACTAGGTCACAGAGTGCTTTGATGATAAAAGCCTGCTTCGTAACCCCTTGGAGAGAGCAAAGTGCAGTTTGGAAGCTCCTACCTTAGCCCGTAGTGGTAGTGTGAGATGCAGTTGTGTCTTCCACAAGGCTGGGGTGGTGAGCCCAGGTGTAATGTAATGCTGGCACCCGCCCAGGAGGTGATGAAGTTACATAGAGCCCAGGACATATTGCTGCCTGCCAGGGTGGGATACAGCCTCTTAACAACTCAGGCAGTGAAGGGGAGCAGTCTGATCAAACTTTGCTAAGTACTGAAATAGCTGTTCTGGAAATCAATGCTATTCATGCTCTGCTTTGCCCTTTGAATGGTATCATTTACTCAGAATATAGCATTGCACCTAGTGCTGCATCTTGTTGTCATTGAAGCATTCCTCATTGTATTTCCCAGTGCAAAGCTAATAGCTTCTATAGAAAAGGAATTTGAAACCTAAAAGTAAAAGAAGACAAAGGTGACAGTCTTAGTAAACCTGCCAGTTCAAAGGTATATTTAGAATATATTGTAATTAAAGAACTATCAAAATGAAAACGAGAGGCTTTGCTTCTTAAGGTTTTACATGGCCACAGTTCATGGAAGTGAGAATACAGCAGGACATTTTGGCTTCACCTGCACTCAAAAATTAAACAGATTGAAGACCATCCTCTGGAATGTAGGTCAGCTTGGAAATCATCCTGATAAATTCTTTCAGTCTTCAAAACAAGATGGCTACATGAAAACTGCCCATGGAGGATTGTTCCTGGCAGGAACTAAGTCAGTCCTTTAAAGCCTGCCCTTTATCTCTTTATCTAGGTCAAGTCCCTTAGTTTGCCACTGAACGATGGTGAGCTCGAAACCTTTCTGTGCCTGATTTCCAGTTACAGGCCAGTCATCGAAGAGGTTTGTTTCCTGTGCACAAATCCCAGTGCTCGGACTGAGCTCCACATGCCTATCAGGAATGTGCGGGTCTGACATGGCTGAGCTAGGAGTGCAATGTGGGGCAGAGTGAGTATCGCTCAGTCTTGGCTAGACCGTATCTTTCCCATTGAACAGGCAATAAGCAAGCCCTTTTTATCAAGTACTGATACTATCTGTGCACTCAGCAGTTACAACACTGATCTTTGGCAAGCCCATGAGAAACTCATGAAAATTTGGAAGAAAAGTGCTCTTGCAGGGAGCAAGCACAAAGAAGAGAGATTGCTTAAAAACTGATAAGCAAGTCTGTTAAACCACTTCAAGAAGTGAGAAACCTTGGGCATTGCAGAAGAGGTTTATATTAGCTGAAAGTGCTGCTACTTTTGCATCCAAACCTTTAGATACTTGGTCAGTTAGGTGGTGTGCTCTATATAGAAGAGCTACTGGATTAAGCAATTATTTTAGTCATATCTTTTATGCTTTGAGATAGTAGAAACTGCTGGCACAGGCACAGGGAGAGGCAAAGGAAGTGTAAGGCTTGAGATCTGCTGTGACAACTTCAGACTACCCCGGTTCTCCAGACTTGCAGTAAGTCCTGCTGCCACTCCTGTGGCTCATTGAGATGTGAAGGAGGTGTTGTCAGGGGTGCCACACATCACAGCTCATCAGGGAACAATGATGAATGAGTCAAGAAAATTGAGAGCACTGTCACTTGTATGTGTGGAGGCACACATCTCCCCACCCAAATTCTGCTCAGATGAAATCCCAAGGACGACTGTGCAGGACAAACAATCAGGTTCACCCTACTGTAGTGGGGATAGTGCCCAATAAGGTGACTTACACCCCCTTTTTCTGAAGGGGTGATGAAACAATCTTCTATGGACAATCTAATCTTTGAGAGAGTATTGTGGTGGATGAGCTGGGCTTTGCTACACTGCTTTTCAAGCTTTCAGCACAATCCCTTCCTTCTGCCAATAATAATCATTACTATTACTTCTATTGGCATAACATTTCTTTCTCAGAAACCCTTAAATGGAGCTAGGATGCTGTGATAGGGACTGTGCAAAACAGAACCTAAGTAACAATTCATGATATGAGTGGTGGGTTGGCCCTGACTGGGTGCCAGGTAGGTGCCCACCAAAGCCACTATCCATCCTCAACTGAGCAGGGGAGACAACATAAAATGAAAGGCTCATGGGTCAAGATAAGGACAGGGACAGATCGCTCACCAGTTACCGTCACAGGCAAAACAGAGTCAACTTAGAAAAAATGAATCTAATTTATTACCGAGCAAAACAGAGTAGAGGAATGAGAAATAAACCCAAATCTTAAAACACCATCCCCCCCCCCCTCCCTTCTTCCTGGGCTTAACTTCATGCCCGGTTTCAACCTACTCCCCCCTCAGCAACACAGGGGGACGAAGAATGGGTATTGTGGTCAGTTCATCACACATTGCCTCTGCCATTCCTTCCTCCTCAGGAGGAGGACTCCTCACACTCTTCCCCTGCTCCAACATGGGGTCCCTCCCACAGGAGACAGTCCTCCATCAACTTCTCCAACATGAGTCCTTCCCATGGGCTACAGTTCTTCATGAACTGCTCCAGCATGGGTCCCTTCCATCGTGTGCAGTCCTTCAGGAACAGACTGCTCTAGTGTGGGTCCCCCGCAGGGTCACAAGTCCTGCCAGCAAACCTGCTCCTGTGTGGGCTTCTGTCTCCACAGGTCCCCGCAGGAGCCTGCTCCAGTGTGGGCTTCCCACAAGGTCACGGCCTCCTTCGGTGCCTCCACCTGCTCCAGCATGGTGTCCTCCATGGGCTGCAAGTGCATATTTGCTCCACCATGGACCTTCATGGGCTGCAGGGGGACAGCCTGCCTCACCATGGTCTTCTCCAGGGACTGCAGGGGATTCTCTGCTCCGGCGTCTGGAGCACCTCCTCCCCCTCCTTCACTGACCTGTCTGCAAAGTTTCTCACATCTTCTCACTCCTCTCTCTGGCTGCAAAAACTGCTGCTTCTCTTTTTTTTCCCTTCTTAACTCTGTTACCCCAGTGGCACTACCACCTTCGCTGCTGGGCTTGGCCATGTTCAGTGGCAAGTCCGTCTTGGAGCCGGCTGGCATTGGCTCTGTCGGACATGGGGGAAGCTTCTAGCAGCTTCTCCCAGAACCCACCCCTGTAGCCCCCCTGCTACCAAAACCTTGCCATACAAACCCAATACAATATGCAAAAACCTTCCTGAAATTAAGAGTATCATTGATTTACAGACACTTTTATATAAATTAATATAAACCCAGACATTTCAGGTGACTGTCAAAATTTACCCACATTGCACATCTAGTCTTTCTTGCAGTGTTCTCAATTGCTAAAAAATACACGTACAATGCACCTCTTCCCATGTATTTTTCAGGTCCATCTCTGTCTAACGAGGCTTGAGAGCAGACAGTAGTTTCTTTTTACATTGAGGACTATGTCACCCAAAGGGGATTAATTGCCAAATGATAAAATTAGAAATATCAAAATGAGCTTGATGGATTCTAATTAATTATGGACACCAATGCTATAAATCAGAGATTGTTCATTGGGTAATGGAGATATTTGGTTTCAGCTGGATAGTCTTTCCCCTTCTGGTTTCACCCATACAATTTCAAAAGGCTGAACTGGGGAAACATAATTCAGAAACAGGAACAACTTCTTCCCTCTGTTATAATCAAACTCACCTTTATGTAATCACTATATGAAAAGTGATCATTTTGTGCAAGCAGCTTGTGTAGTGTTGAGCGTTTTCATCTATTCCCATGACTCAATTAAATATTACCATGATCTTCAGTGGACTTAATTCTTAAAAGAGCTGTGCCGGCCTGTGTACACACCTCATCCTGGTAGTGAGAGGAGGAGGACGCCTGCATGGATGTGCCATGTCCCATTAGATGGGATGCATATATGGGCTTACTCACTAGCTGGTTGAAGAAACAAGGTTTATATTGCACGAAGGAGGCGCTGAAACAAAGTGCAGGCAAGAATGGAAAGCAGGGTTCAAGTCCCAGAATATTTCCTGGCCTTTGGCTGCTCTATTTTGCATGTGCTCATTTAAGGGCAGAATTTATTAAGTAGTGCCAAGCAGACTTTGACAGATTGAGCATCCAAAGGGCGTAGAGAAGCCAATTTCCACCGAAAACACTGGGGCAAGCCCAGGTCACCTCCCTGTTGGCTGCCATATATGCTGTACCACTGCCACAAAAGTTTTATGATGCAGTCTTATACTGCCTGGGCATGTATAGCTTCCCAAATAGCAAAGTTGTATTATAATACAATTATATTTTTTTTCTCAAAAGTGATAAATATTTGAGTTAAATGCGTTTTAATCGAAATTGAGATCTTCTGCTCTCTTAATTCAGTTCAGCTTCCCTCTGAACGTTCTGGCTTCAGTTGAGCCCATGACTGCAGAGATATCAGGGCGATCTCCTCTTCTAAGAATATTTTTGGTTCAGCTAAACCCAAGGGGTAATAAAAATCTCATCAGAAGCCAAAACTCATGAAACTGCCAAGCCAAAAAAGGTTTTGACAAGTTCAGCTCTTGAGTGTTTGGCTGTTCTCCTGCAACCACCCAAAATCAGAGGTAACAGTTTCCTGATTGAAAGTGGAAGTGACAGGAGATTCACTACCACATCCCCTAGAAGGTTTTAAAAACACTTATTTGTCCTGATCTTCCAGTTCAAACTCAACTGAGTGTTGGTTTTTTTTTAATTCCTGCAAAAAGTCTCAGTGCTGTGAGGAATGGCAGAGAATTAAAAAACGGTATGTATTTTTTTCTGCACATAGCTGGGTTACAAAGTTTATAATATTAATTATTACTTACTAAAGAAATATGTAACACACGTGATGTTTATTTTCCATATTACCTAATTTTTATAAATCCAAGAAGTCATCCCTTTGCCAAGATATGTATCTTTTTGATTCTGATGAACTTGGCCTTCCCCCATCTTCAGTGGACATTTGTGAGTGACCTGATTTCCTAGCAGTGTGTCGTCAAGGAATTCCTAGAATACTGAATAAAGTATTGAAATGCAATTTTACTCTGAGATACATAGAAGCGCATTAAATTTATATCGATTGGAGACCTGTGGCCATCTTCCAAAGTACATATTTCTTTTTCATTTGTTATGGACAGGCAATTAACTTTACTTGCTTTAATATAAATTAGAGTTTAAAATAGCCACTTAGGTTCCCTGCCTTGGAAGGTGCAATTAATTACATCTTTGCAAAATACATTGCATAGCCAGATATTTGAGATATATCTGATATCAGACACAATTCTCATGGCAGGCCATTACAAATGCAGTATATATAGCAAACCAAAGCCTTTCAGAGAAATCCTGAACACTTAACGTTATGCCAGGAACTGGACTCTTAGGGGGAAATCCAGCCTTCACAGATAGGGCATCAGCTCAGCTCAGCAGAGGACTTTACAGAGCTTGCTAGAGTGAGGCAAGGTGGTCTGTGCTCATCTGTGCTGGCCCTAGCTCCTACAGTTGTGTTGGGGCAGAAAAAGAGTTTTAGCTGCTGAGTAGACCAGCCTGGTTTGGGGGTTATCTTCTTACCCTTTTGAAGGTTTTGTGAGTTCCATGAGTCCTGACTCCTGCAGATAAATCAGAATAAGAAGGTAGCAGATAGCACAGGTAAGATGCAGCAGGGGTTAGGAGGTGTTCATGAGATATGCCTCTCTACCCCTGTCTACAGGTAATGGTGTATCATGTCTTTTAATCATGAGAGGCTGGGCAGAAGAGGGTGGATTTGCCCTCAGTAGATGTCCACCAAGTAAAAGCTGACATGTGAACTGCTCATTCCTGGTTCCCAACAGAGAAGCAGAGCTTTGAAGGTGCATCTCATCCTGTAGCAGATGTCAGGTACCCTAAGTGAGATGGGATGTCCACTCTGCATTAAAAGGTTGCTGAAGGAAAGTCCTGAGCAAGGCAGCTGAAGCTGGGCAGTTACAAGGACTGTCACCCCGCTTTCCTGACTGGCTGGATCCTCCGATAGGCTCTGATGGCCTTTTGTGATTTTGTGATTCTGCAAAGATCCTTTTACTGCACGTTCTGGCTACCTGTACAAAGAGCAGTTGCACCTTGGCCTGTGGACTCAGATCAGAGGGACCTGTCTGTGCCCGGGGAGTTTCCATGCCCAGGTGCATACTCCTTGTAGCCTTCAGAAAGGCTTACAGAGGCTTCAAACATGCCTGAACATCCTCACGATGGGGCAAAACTGCAGCCCACCCTTCCAGCCTGATGGCTGATGGTGCTTTGCAGGCAATGTGAAAGTAGCTTGGGGAAGCTGGGCTTTTTCCTGAGGTGCCCTGAGCTTGCACAGCCTGATGTGTCCGTAGCAAGAAGGTGCCGAGGGGGTCTTGGCACTCTGAAGTGCTAATGAAAAGGTAGCATGCCAAATACAGAGGCATGCCCTGTCTTCTCACCCCTCTTGCACAGCAGTGGTGAAGCTGTAATTCAGAGCTCAGTGCCCAGGGATTAAAGAAGTTAAACAACAGCTTGTAGCTCTCTACCTGGGGCTGTTTTGGTGATGTTCTCTAGTCTGGCTACTGGTACAGCGAGGAGTACAGAAGGGAAGCAGATCGTGAGCCTTGCGTTCTATGCACAGCCTTTCTTTTGGTGGGCAGTAAATGAAGGGAAATTCTTGTGATACCTGTAATGCAGCCTGACACAGGGATGTTCACAGCTATGGATCTGTCTTCACATGGAGACATTTTTAATTGCATTTCATCCTTTAGAAATGAAATTGAAATTGAGGACTGGAAAGCGAATAGCACACCCTTCCCTCCCAGCCTCAGGTGACCAGAGAGGAGAGATTTAAAGCCATGGGCCATTTCAAACCAAATTTCTTCTTTTAAAAATCAGATGAGTAAAAACATAATGAACGCTATTTAGTTCCATTTTCTCTTTCAGGTGTCAGAAATAGACAGCTCCATGCAGAGAAATTACCCAGTTACCCTATGAGTGATCTTTATTTGAAATCTAATAGTGCCACTGCAGCCTTCTGCGCTCAGAACTGGAGCGATTGACACGGCGTTACAGCAGCTACACCACGAACTGTGTGGGCTGTCTTCAAGTTTTGCTTCATATTCATGGCACCAGTGCTCTCAAACTCATAAATTACATCATTAAAAACCTGAAACCATAGAGATGTAAATTAAAACTGTGTCAAACTGACTTTTTCTGGTGTTCTGCAGGCTGCAGGGAGCCGGCAGTCAGGGGGAGTCTGTACCACAGGTGGATGGGAAGGCGGAGGACCTGCAAACATCAGGCTCTGGGCATTGCGAAAGCTGCACAAATGCGCTACGCACACTCAGATACACTGTCTGTCACCAATAGCACACATCTCATGGGTGACAATTGGGCCAATAACTCATCTCGGGGTGTTGCATTTCTCAATCAAAGCTATAGCGGGCAGTTCAATAAAAGAGTTTTTTTGCTTTTTCTCTGACTCAGGCTTTGAGTAGCAAAACAGGCAAACGTATTCTTGGGCATGGAGAATCTAGTAAGCAGAGTGGAAAATACAGCAGCGCAGACCAAAAAACAGTAAGGGGTTGTAATACCAGGGGCCATTCCCCATCACATGTCCCTTGGCAGCAGGGCAGTTAAAGAGGTTCCTGCACCTGGAGGAACTTCAGTCTTCCCCAGAGGCTTCCTCCCTCCAGACTGGGCTGGTTGGATGCCTTGGAAAGATCCATTACATGATCCATTTTAAGAAAACTGATTGTACCTTTTGACAGAAAGAAATTTTGCCTTTACAAATGTTTTGTTCAGCCAGGTTACTTCACTTCACAGTTGAAGTAAATCTTGCTCGAGTGCTCCTAGCACAGACTGAACTGCCAGAGCAACATGGTGTCAGGTGCTCCTCTGGGCACTCTGCTGCTTCAGAAGTCTTTGGAGAACCTGCAGTTGGTTAATTTGCACCCACCAGCTTTGTGCCAGCCTGAAGCTTTGGCTTATCTGTCAGAGGACTGATGATAGTGTGGAACCAGATGCTGGGCTCTGCAAGCCATTATTTTTGGACCTCTCTTCTCTCTTTTGGAACCTACAGCTCTGAGACACAACCATGACTGTGTAATTATAGCATTCACAGGTCAAACCAAAGGTCTTTTGAGTGGTGAAGTGGATAAAAGGAAGAGGACAGACCTGCATTGATTTCTTGAGCCACAAGCGGTGCCTTTTTTTCATTACCCCTTAAAAAATTGCCTCTTTGGCTTTGTCTGGTCTTCCTTGGAGCTATGCAAAATCTCACCACCTACAGTGTCCTGCAGCAAGGAGCTCCACAGCTTATCATGCATTGCATGAAGAAACCCCTCCTCACTGTTTTGGATCTGCCACCTGGTAAACTTACTAGCTGCTTTGTAGTTCCTATGCCAGTGAGGTGGTGAACATAATTTCCTGTTGAAGTCTCTGCATCTTTCATGATTTTGAGGAGCTCTCTCATCTGCTTTCTCAGCAATGTCTTCTCCAGACTGAAGGATCCTGGTCTACTCAGCCACTCTTTGCACAGAAGCCTTTGGCCACCCTTGACCCTTCTTTTTGTATCTTTCTCAGTTCTCCTTCGGCTCCGAAATGAAGAGAGCTGTACTATGCATGGCACGCACAATGTCCCTTGCTGTGCCTTTCCCAATTCCATTTCTAACCTTCCATTTGGCCCCTACTGAGCACTGAGCTGACATTTTCACAGAACTATCTCACTCCGAGATCTCTTTCCTGAACAGCTATTTCGGAGTTTATCACTCTGTCTGCAACAGAAGCATTATTTTTCCCCTTGTGGATTACTTTCTGCTTATCTACATCAATTTGCATCTTCCATTTTATTATCCTTCACCAGCTGCTTTTGTATGTACTACATCAAAGATCATTGGGAAATTTCTGCCCCTTTTCTGGATAGCTTAGGAAATGCCAAGGACTGATACATGTCTTAAATCCTGGGGATGTAAGTACGAGAGAGCTCTCCCTCCTGTCAGGATGAAAAGTCAGAAAACTGCTGAAGTGTTTGAGTCCAGACCAGATGACCTCCACAAGCCCCATCCAATCTAAATTATTTCACAGTCTGGAAGAAAGTCAGATGTGTGTTTGGAGGGGGTGGCATGTTTTTATTTATGCATTATCTGTCAAGTTAAACAGATTTATTGCATGTATTTACCATGTTGTTGAGCAATAGCCTTAATAAAGCCTAACTGGAGGAAAAGGAGCAGAATGAATTGACAGTACCTGTGCTTTTCAGTATTATCTGTCACATGACTGGAGAAAATATACTTTACAGCAAGTACCAAGAGGTACCTAAACTGATGATACAATTAAAATCACTGATAAATATGGGCTTTTGCATTAAGGCAGTTTCTAGTTCTGCCTTTTCGCCTGCATGTGGTTTTCTTTGCATTTTATGAGATGTGACCCTAGAAAGCCCTTTATTTTTGCATTTCTTCTACCAGTCACTGGAGAAGTCAGTGGCCACGTTCAGTCAGCAGTTACCCTGTAACATTTGGCAGCAAGCTGAAGCACAAAAGACCCCAGCACCAGTTGCTGTCATCTAAGCTGGGGAGTCTTCACCAGCACTGAGGAGCACCTGCCCTTCAACTTCACACCAAGGACCTCATCTGGGAATATTTACGGGGATTTCTTTGTAACAACAGTTGGGTTTCCTTTTAATGTCATGATGATTTCACGTGTACCATAGATTTTTACCTCCTCAGTGAATACGGCAGAGGGTGAGCTTTTCAGCCTCTCCTGCTAATATTAATCTAGCATCTGCCCTAATAACAAGCATTTTGGGGATCAGTATTGTGTTGGGTTGACCCTGACTGGGTGCCAGGTGCCCACCAAAGCTGCTCTATCACTGTCCATCCTCAGCTGGGCAGGGGAGAGAAAACATAACGAAAGGCTCGTGGGTCGAGATAAGGACAGGGAGAGATCACTCACCAATTACGGTCATGGGCAAAACAGACTCAACTCAGGAAAATTAATTCAATTTATTACCAATCAAATGACAGTAGGATAATGAGAAACAAACCCAAATCTTCAAACACCATCCCCCCACCCCTCCCTTCTTCCTGGGCTCAACTTCACTCCCCATTTCTCTCCCANCCCCTCCTTCTGCACTGACCTGGGTGTCTGCAGAGCTGTTCCTCCCACGCATTCTCACTCCTCTCCCTGGCTGCAGTTGCTGTTGGTGGTTTTGTTTTTTGCCTCCTTCTTAGCTTGGTTACCCCAGAGGCACTACCACCATCACTGATGGGCTCATCTTGGAGCCGGCTGGCATTGGCTCTGTCAGACACAGGGGAAGCTTCTAGCAGCCTCTCACAGAAGCCACCCCTGTAGCCCCCTCCCGCTACACAAACCCAATACACCTATACACAGACTTCCATGTGATAAATGCTTTAGGATATCCTGGCGTGGCATGTGACTGCATCCATCTCTGCCATCTCCACCCCTCTGCTCCCTGCCACCTCTGTCCCGGACCAGGGCCACTCTACAAAGAGCTCCTTCATACATCCTCAGTCCTGGCGCCCTTCCCCATTTTTCTGAGTTGTTCCTGATACATTCGCTCAGTACACAACAGTTTTCAATGCTGAGCTGGCCCTGCTACAGGATGACATCTCCTCACTGGGGATTTCGTTGGCTCCTGCCCACCATGCTGCCTGTCCCTGCCTCCAGGCAAGAGACTTCTCACTTCTACTCCACCTTCAGGTTTTGTCTCTGCAAACCCTCATGATTACTGATACAGACTCATGGGTTTTTTTTCTTGTGGGGGAGCTTGGAATAAGGGAAAATCAGATTATTTTTGTACCTTGGGGGTTGGCCATGCACTTAACAGACCTGAAGTGAATTTTTTGCTTGTGATTTTCCACACAGCAGGTTGATGTGGTGGGTGGAAACAGCATTTTTGTGTCCCTGGTTTGGAAACTTGCAGCTTAAATTATGTGTGAGTGGCAGGTCTGAAGCAAAGGAGACCTGGCATGCTCAGCTCTCGCTCATGAGGTGGGCTGTATTTTTTTGCTTCCAGTACTAAGAAAGAGAAGAAAAAATAAATTATTTCCTCAGCAGAGGGTGTAGAATTTGAAAACACTTTATTTTCTTGCCATAAGAAATGACATACATATACAACACTACATATACCTATATATTTAAAAGATCTTTGGCTGGAGAGAGGACTGGGTTACTAATGCATGTGCTTTTCAGAATCACCAGTTTTTCACGCTGTGTGAGACTGTCTGGATGCTGTCCCTGTGGTTCATGCTGTGCTGTCCTCCTCGCTGACCTCCTGCATTGCTGCACGATGGACGGGCGCAACCCGGAGGGTTTGTGTGCGTGGGGTGAGCCCCCGAAAAGGGAGGGGAGCGGCTGGGGCATCGCCTGCCTGAGCTGCTGCTGCAAGGAGAGGGACCACGTGGGGAAGCCCAGTCGTCGAGGGATAAGGCAAGCGGGAGGAACGGGAGATGGGTCTTAAAACACTTCCTAGGACAAGAACAGGGGGCTCCTGCTGTTTGGCATAAACCCTCTTTAAAATACGTAATAATATCTGATGTTTCACATTTCATAATGCTAATTCCAGTGGCTAGCTGGGAAGAATTGAAAATGTGCTGCAGCTGGATCACGCAAAGGCATAGACAAAAGTATATTTAACTCCTTTGGGAGACCCAGATTTCAGATTAGTGTCGCACAGTGACACAAAGGTGCCTCCATCACCTCTCCCGTGACCTGCCTCCCCACGGACCACGCAGGGGGACTCCAGCGGCACGTGTGCTCCCGGGAAAGGAAAAGTGCCGGGATTTTGTCTCTCCCCTCACCGTCTCCCTGTGCCGACGCTGCCATAGAGCCCTCAGCCCCGCCGGGGGCCAAGGGTGCAGCAGGGATGCCTGTGCCTGTGCACATCCAGGGGAGTAACCTCATCCGCTGTCTCCTTGAGAGCCACTTGATGATACCACCTTCCCTACGAGGTTACCCTGCTTTTTGGTGGGGGGGTTTAATTTTCTCTGTCAGGGGGAACAGCTGCAGCACCGGGACATCGTGGCATCGGCACTTAATGGCATTCAGGTTCCAATCCCTCCTGCAGCAGCGACAGCATCCCCATGTTTTTCCAGGGCTAACAGATGGCTTTGCAGAAGACCCAGGCACTGGGGTAAGGAAAGATCTGCAGAGGTTGCTGCTGGAGTGAAAACAATGTTTTATATATGTCAGGCTCCGGGTCTGCACAAGGCAGACCTGGTTTTGATCCTGGTGTTCTAGCAGGCAGAATGTCTGCCAAATTACAGTGCCTGAGAAAAACAGCAAAAAACTTTGTGTGTGTGTGATTTGTGTGGCATTTGCTGCTCCTTAGTTAAAAATAGTATCTATAGGTCCTAGGAATGCTTTCAGAAAGGCAGAAGTTTGGAGCAAGAGGTAATATCTTTTATTAGAGAAACAGATATTGCTGGGAAAAAAAAATGGCCAAGCTTTTCTCACAGTTACATTACTGCTGTACCATGATTCAGTTATTAATAAATATATTTTTACAATTTGAAAGGGGTCTGTTCAAGGCCCTCTGGAAATTGATTTGAATTGTGCCATTACTTGTGATGGTGGTTGCTGCCTTATAAATATACTCAGCGATGACATTAGCCTTGCTCTTTAATTGAGGACTGAATTCTTTCAGCAGGAAGGTGTTTCATGGCTGATTATGTATGTTCCTTTTCACCAAATGACACCTGCTGTCATAATAGCTTCCATTTTTATGGCAATACAATACAAATGATCTCAAAAGGCTTCATAAATTACTGAAAGATTTACAGAAGGGAACAAGATATTTTTAAAACCTTGTGGATGAAGTCTGTTTTTCTGTCTTCTTCCAGAAAGTACTTTTTTATTACTTAATTTGTCTCCTTGAAATAATTTGAAATATCAAAGCTTTTTTTGTTGTTTATTGCAGGAAACCACTGAATAATGAACTAATGGAGATTGGGTGGCTTCTTTGCTTCCCATCAATGGAGAGGATGCAATCCTAAATATTTGGAGAAAAAAAAAGAGCCCACCCCTTCACCCTGCAAGTACAAATTCCAAAGAAGTTAAAAAAGAAATTAGTTCAGTAAAAAATACCTCCTCAGTCTGACCACCTTTCACTTTCCTGGTCCCTTCATTTTCTCAGTTGCTCATAGAGCTTTCCAGATTGTACAAGGCTTTGATTTCCCTAGAAAAAGTGAACAAAACCTCTTTGCCTCCCGTACGACTTTAATAATAAATCTGTCATACTCTGCCTGATGCATCACAAAGAAATGACAAAAAAAAATAAAAAAAAAATTACAACCCGTTCAGCAGATATTGGCAGCGCTGGCATGAATTCATTTTGCCCATGGGTGGACAACTAAGTAACATAAAACCAGAGTTTATATATGCTCCTGACAATAGCTGAAGGCTCTCCTGGCACATCCTGAAGGTTCATGACCCATAAATATTTCTCTCCTGGCAATTGCAATCGCAGCCTCCTGCTACAGCAGAACTTGTAAAAGCTGTAGGCAGTTTATTGCTCTCCTGGGACTTACAGGCTCCCCTTGCAGATTTTATGAGTATCAATCACAGGCATTATCTCATAAGACTTACAGGTTACCAGCTGGTCTGGTGTGTAAAAGTGCTGGAGAAAGTAAATGCCACGAATTGAAAGTATTTCTGTTTATGGGATATGCAAGAAAATTACATTTTCATCCTTTAGAACTCAAAGTTTCTGTTAACAGGGCAAGGGTCTGATCTGACTGTCACCAGGCACATGTAAAAACAGATTTAGCGACCCAACAGTTGTTCTCACAGTGCTTCAGACCTCTCAGAGAAGTTTCTGGGAGAGCTGACAGTGTTCTCAGGACTCTGGGAGGTGATCAGACACGTGCTCCTGGCAAGACACAGCTTCCCTTAGTAGTACAGACACCAACACCCTGGGTTAATGGAAAAAGACAATGTAAAGAAAACCTGCCTTTTTTATAGATCAGTCCATTTATTTCAGATTGGTTGACAGAGCTTTTTAAACACCCATCTGTTGGAAAGCAAACAAGCCCGTCAATATGGAGAGCTTACTATTCCACATTTTTGGTGTCTTTCCTTTTGGGTCTGTTCCTTGCATTTGGTCTTGGCAGATTGAGGCTTCAGAGACATCTGTGACTTCAGTGTATTTATACATAGGGGATAAAAGTCTTTGAGCTCAATTTCTCCATATGCCTCTTTCAGCTTTCTATTATTAGAAAGCAAACATCTTGGATGGGTTGCCAGCTAGCTATATGCAGGGCTGCCAATTGTCCCTATTTCATATTCTAGGTTGTAGACATTTTCAGGCTTGTCTTTTGGTATCTTTAGAATTTTTTTTAGGGGGGGGAAGTCATTATTTCACTATTGGCTTATAAGAATGAGTCATTAAATTTAATAAAACACATGGGGAGCATTTCTCAGTAGGTGTCTGATTCATCTCTTGTCCTAGCTCCTTTCAAGGGAAGACTAAGAACATTTTCATGTTCCTGACATTAGAAAATGTGGCTTCTTCCTAAGTTTGCCAGGAAAATAAATGACATGCTGGTGTCCCCCCCACCCTGTAAAAATAATGTTCTGCCCCTGTATGTGCAAAGAGGAAAATGAGAGTTTGTGCAGGGGAATCTGGCACCTGGGAAGACTTTCACAATTCATACCTCCCTTTCATATCCAAACCCAGCTTGCTGCTCTAGTGCCCTCTCAGAAGAGAAGGCACCATGTACCCACAGGACCAATGTTCCCCAAAAGGAAAAGTAACCAAATACCAATAGTTTAAAATATACATGAAAATTGTATGGAAAATAATAAACTCGAGTGTGTTTACTGCCTCATCAGCAAGACCATAGGGCTTGACTGGGAGAACGAGGACACTGTCCCAGCTTTTACCTTGGCCTTTACATTCTGCAAAGACTGAACCCACACAGGAAAGCATGATGAAGAATACATCACTTGATTTTCCTCAGATCAAGTGCCTTCAGACCCGTGACACAAACAGTGGTCCCTCAGCAGCAGGACGAATGTGCCATGTGCTGAAGGTATACCAAGAGTGTCACCCAACACGTGCCATGCACAAGTGCGCTGAGACCCTTCTACTAAGATAATCCTTTTAAAACCAGGCAGCGTTTCAAAGCTCCTCAGTATTTGGCTTAGATTCAGCTCACATGCTGAGGCTGAGCTCTCAGGATGCTCTGGGCTTGCTCTCCCTGTGCTGTGGGAGAGCACGGCCAGGCACCATGTGAAACCCAAGTGCTGGGGTGCTGCAGACCACCGCTCCACTCCCCATCCCCACCAGAGGCATCTGGCAGCGTTTGGATGAGGGTTTAATGAGCTTCCCCCCCAGAGACAGCATCTCCTTGCTCAGGTAATAAATCACTGTCTTGCAGTGACACTAATGCACAGAAAATGCACTACTTGTGGGTTTAGATGGCAAATAGTGATTCTGTGATAACTGTGCTACAAGAATGCTTAAAGGAGCAATTTGAGATGAGGATTGTCCCTGTGGCAGGTGCTGTGGCATCTCACCATGCCCACGGGGCTCACAGGGTAAAACAGGCAGCAAAGGGGGAACGGTATAATTTCCATTTTAACAGTGATGCTAATGCACCGTCTTGCCCAAGGTCACCTGGGAAATTAAAGAGCATTGATGGATTAAAAAAAGGCAGCAAACTGATTTTGTGATGAAAATATTTGCTCTCTGGAGCTAGATACCACTGAGACCTTCCAACCTTCAGTGCTGATGTGTGCTCCAGCTTTGCTTCCATATCTCCAGATCAGAGTCTCCATCTCCTCTCTCAGTTTAAAATGTTTAAATCTGATAGAAAATTCTGCATCAAGCTCATTAGAAGCATTCTGGTTTTCCCCAGGATGCCCTGGGGGATATCCCAGCAGGAGCAGAGAGTTTTCTTCAGAGACGCATGGAAAGGGGGAGTAATTGCCAGGAAAGAGCACCCATAAAATAAACGCAAAGCTAAACCAGGTGCTGCGCTGGATGTGGCTCATCAGAGAAGGTGGTTGCAAAATGGGTGGACGTGGCTGAGACACTCTGGAGCCGCTTGCTGGGGTAGCAAAAGCAGCTCCGATCCAGCGCTATTACATACTCGCCCGTCCCCGGGGCCGCCGGCGGTGTGAAACGCAGAGCTGTGGGGCATTGGCTCCAGGCTGCTTCTGAAACATGACATGCTGTGTTCTGCCTAAGGCAGGTTGCTGACTTCTCCTGAAAATCTCTAAAGAAATGACTGGGCTTGGGGGAAAAAAGAAAAAAAAAAGCAAACATCAAACTCCTGAAATCTTTGGGGTTTGAACCTGACCCCATGTGAATATTGCCAGCGGCTCCTGACTTTTGTAGAGGGTTTATGTGCTGCTTTGGGCCCAGGCCCGCTGCTTGGACGTGCTGGATCTGCAGTGCTGTTTCCTTTCCTTTGCAGTGCTGTGCCCATAACCTTTTGCACATCTTAATGCAAACGGATGTAGCACTGAGTTGCACAAAGCCTCATTTCAGCTGTTTTCCTTTAGCCTTGAAAAACAAGCAGATAATTATTCTGTTAGTTAAGAATGAGCTGATATAACAAGAGCAGATTTGATGCTCTTTCACAGTGTTTTTACGTCTGCTGAGACCTGAACAATGGAGGAGGTGGTGGACTTTGTGGTCTGCACAAGACCAGACATCTCTGGGTTCCCGTGTGAGGGCTCCTGCAGTCATCAGTGAAGTGGTGTTAGACTTGCCCTGAATGTGTGTGTCCTTCAGGTCTAGGGTAGTGTCAGGCATAGCCTGCGCCTCTCGGTCCTTCTGCATGTGCTTTGGCCTAGCAACCTTTGCACGGAAGTCCAGAATTTCAAGACTTACCACATTTGATGCTGGAGTGGGCCACCTGTGCAGGCCAGGCAATGTGTGTGCTTATCTGCGAGGTGTCCAGATGTTCCGCACCATGTCTGTCACCTTCAAATTTCACCTCCCCAGGATCTTCAGGTGTCACGTCTGAGGAAACTTGGATGACTTGACCTGCAATCAAATCGAGCTGTTATGAACCAACAGATTCAAAAGTTATTATGGTGTGCACACTGATATGCTCTCTCCTGCCAGGCAGTGGCCATCCAGAGCCACCCCAGCATGTCTGAGTAGCCCAGAAGAAGGTAGATGAGGGGAGTGAGGTATGGGGATGTGCCAACAGTAATGTGATTTGGGGCTTGGGGCAACAGGAGAAGCTTGCCACACCATGGGGATGCGTGGTGGGGAGGACTGAGGCTGTTGTGATGGTGTGAGCAATAGATTGCCTGAAGGAGAGCCAGGTTTATCTACAGCCAGGAAGCTGTACATGAAAGAACAGAGATCCAAGGGAAACCCGTCTTTTTGGGTTCTGCTGTGGGGGAAAGAGCTGAAAAGTCCAATATGCCAGAAAAGCCCGCACAGATTACAATGATAATGCAGATAATTAATACAAGCTCTTACCTACTAATAGTGCCTAATGATGAAAATATCTTGCTGTGTATACTAATAGCATCTAATAGTAGTAAATTAATAACATCTGGGTTTTTAATAGTAGACTACGGACATCTGATTTATAATCTGAAAATAGGTTATACCCTGTTGTTGTGAAATATCTACTGTCCACGCATGTCAGAGGCTGACTGGAATATATTTCTCTTTTAGCTCTTTATCCTTGCTGGAGGCATGAGAAAACACAATGAGCCTCCTAATACATTTAGCAGTGACCACATGATATAATGAACCAAGGCCACGTATCCTGTAAAGCAGAAAAATTTAAATGAAAAAAGGGTGGAAAATACCAGCCAAACAAGCAAACAGGCCATGTTTTGGTCTACTGATGTACTCCTGCAATGGCTTATCGGGCTTTTCTCTTTGAATTCAGAATCTCTGTTCTTGTCCTTTGCTCATATGCTAATGTACTTGGCTGCAGAAGAAGGCACATGTCCTAAGTGTCATTTTTTGACAGGTTTTCAGGGCAAGAGGCAAGGAGGCTTCCTCTGGTGTGGCACTGGAGTCTCTCTGGCTCTGCAGAGTGCTGGTAGGCTCCCGTCTGCAGGACGTGACTTGACCTGTTCTTCTCCAGGACATGGGTGGATCCTCTTCCTCAGCTGATGTCACCCAACTTCATCACAGTTCATAGGTATGTGCAAGGGATTTGTGGGATGAGATGTCTGTATGACACCAGGACGGAGGCCGAGCTGGACCCGGAGGAATGCCCTCCTGCCCCTCAAATGTTCTGACTGTTTCTAGGGGAAAAAAGCACTTCATAGCTCTGCCTTGCCTCTGTGCCCCCATCCTTCCTATGGAAACCATGGTGGGTAGGTGGATGGGATTCATGGGTAGGGGCCAGACTAATGGAGGGATCACCAAGACCTGGCAGACTAGAAACATTTCTGATCTACTGGCCTAGAAATAGCACAGCGATGTTCAGCACACTCTTCCCTACTTTAGGAAATAAATCTCAGTGAAAGATGCTGCTGAACTGGTTTTGAGATGACGTAGCTCCAGCTGGAGCTGAGATGAAAGCCTGTTCTGCATCCCCTCAGAGACTGGCCTGAGCCTTCTGGGGGATTTCCCCTGGTGCAGATGTGCTCTCTGCTGCTGGCCACCATCAGGGAAACTTCTCAAGATGACCAGGACTATGGTAACACTATCTGCCAGACACGATGACAGGTCCATTGCTGTCAGGATAGGCATTGAAATAATCCAACCTTACCCACTTTTTCTCAGCCATCTCAGCAGAGGTCCAAAGATCTATTGTGTTGCAGGATGACCCCAAGTTAACTCTCCTGCAGTGGCATAACCCAGAGAAGTCAGGCACAGCCATCAGCAGCCCAGCCCCTACCTCAAGCTGAAGCTACAGGTTCACTTTGATCGTCAAACATTTCTGTAGCTGCAGCCACTGTTTTAGGCAAATCACCAGCTGGGACAAGATGCACAACGAAATATTTCCCAGCTATGGCATGCCACTGTTATACTGTCTGCAACGTTCAGCAGTTGTGACTAATGTCTGGCTCATAGAAGGTAGATTCAAAATATGCATCAAGAAGCACAAGGTAATGGTCTAATGAAAGCTCTGTGGACAAATCAGCAATGCATATAAAGATATGTTATTGTATTGTACACAATTTTCCACTTTCCTTGGGCAGGGGAGAGAGCTTTCTTAAGCCAGTTTTAACTTGTAATAGGCCGAAAACCACATTGCTTGCTTTGCAGTATGTGTGATCAGTAGAGAAATATAATGACCTTGAAAGAAAACAGTGGCTTCTGTCTGCTAGGTCAGGCAGTACAGTGCCATACCAGAAATAATCAAGGGACTCATTCTCCAGCTAATTAAAGACTTGAAAATATAATTTCATGTTGTGATTGTTTGCAATTAGTCACAGATGCTACTGATCACTTGCTGTGCAATTTTTCCATGAATATACTAAGAAATTAATTTTAAAGTAAAATCAGCCAAAAGCCTGCTAGAATTTAAGGTTAGATTTGACATAACTCCAGCTTTCATGTATTTTATTAAGAATTATTAACTAAAAAAAGTCATTGTAAATTTCTTCCCTATAACATACACGTTACATAGGCAAGTATTGTACAGTTTATGCTCTGCTAAATGCAGATATCCGCAGTGTAGCTTTAGGCTTCCTTCGTACTCGGCGGGCAGAAGTAGACAACTTTCCTGATGATATTCAGATGTCTGTCTTGGGAGAAAATTCATCACAACACCAAAAAAAAAATAATTCACAATTTCTCTTCATTTCTCTGTACGTAGGGAGCTTGGTGTGTCTATCTCAGATGTAGAGGCGTATGTTGCACACAGCTAAACGTAAGTGTGAGGAATCTGGGGGAGCACGTGACCGTCGTGGTTTGAATTTGGTGGAATTCCCAATCCTGATTTACACCACTGGAGAAATCTCCGGCAGTCAGGTTTTATGGAGAGCCTAGCATCTCCGGGAGCAAGCACAGCAGGTACAGCTTCCTGCAGGGCTCGGGCATGTGACGGACATTAGGTTGCTCGGCTTGACCTGCTCCTGAGGGCACCAAGGCAGGACTGCAAGGCCGTAGCAAAGCATCCTGCTAGGAATAAACATTCACTTAGGAGGAGCATACATTTACGTGGGGAGTCACCTCACCCAACTCAGAGTCTAAGCTAGTCACACTGATGAATTTCTAAAGCCAGTGAAGAGGAACATGCACTTCCAGGAGGGACTGGTTTCATCCCAAAAGAAGTGGGAAGAGACGCCACTGGTGATGCCCATTGGTCTCCATCAGGCATACCGAGGCATCCAGGCATCTGCAGTGAGGTGAAGAAATTCAGATGTTTGCAGGTGAGTTGGTAACTTCACAGGAATTTTGAGGGTACAGTTTTGAGAGTAAGTTCTTAAAATCATCTGAGTCCAGCTCCTTCTCCTTTTATTAAGCTAATAATGTAGTTTACCAGGAGTAAGATGGAGGAGACCAAGTCCCTGGCTGAATGGAACAGCCCAGCCTGAGCACGTAACAGCAGGGTGTGATTCCCATTTCCCTTGTCTTTCCCATCCTCTTTCGCTGGCGGGCTATGGCCGGTCCTCCTGCTCTGTGCGCTGCTTCCCATCGGCAGCAGGACTGCCGATAAACGTCCCTTCTGCGGGGCAGTGGTCACATCTCTTTTTATTCTTAAGGCAAATAAAGATGTTATAGATAAAGTACTTCACTGCATAGTTTCCTGGCTGATACAATTTCATCCCTAAGCTTAAGAGCACACGTCCCTGCGGAATTGACTTGGCACAGAAAGTCAATAGTGACAAATATAATATTAGATCATTGTTGCAGGGGACGAAACCCTCCATCTGGAGGGGAAAACTGGATTGTCTCAGTGGGTTTTTCATAACTAACTTTTCAGATTGATTGTACAACGTGTCTCTAGACACTGGTTTGCCATCATTACTTAACATTATGGAATGAACTGCCTGTATTTGCATTTAGGTCTTTCGGTTTAAAGGAGTAGAGAGGTATACAAAAGAATGAAGTAGGATTCATAGCAGTCCTATGTCCTACACAAGTATCAAGGGCACTTTTCTATCCTTTCACCTTAAAAAAATAATCTCCTTGATTCTGGAGATTCTGGTAGAGAGTATCTGTCTTTAAATATTAAAAAAAAAAAAAAGAGAGACCATTTTCTTTACTTTCTGCATTTTTNCTCTTTCGCTGGCGGGCTATGGCCAGTCCTGCTCTGCGCGCTGCTTCCCATTGGCAGCAGGACAAGGCACTGCCGATAAACATCCCTTCTGCGGGGCAGTGGCCACATCTCTTTTTATTCTTAAGACAAATAAAGATGTTATAGATAAAGTACTTCACTGCATAGTTTCCTGGCTGATACAATTTCATCCCTAAGCTTAAGAGCACACGTCCCTGCGGAATTGACTTGGCACAGAAAGTCAATAGTGACAAATATAATATTAGATCATTGTTGCAGGGGACGAAACCCTCCATCTGGAGGGGAAAACTGGATTGTCTCAGTGGGTTTTTCATAACTAACTTTTCAGATTGATTGTACAACGTGTCTCTAGACACTGGTTTGCCATCATTACTTAACATTATGGAATGAACTGCCTGTATTTGCATTTAGGTCTTTCGGTTTAAAGGAGTAGAGAGGTATACAAAAGAATGAAGTAGGATTCATAGCAGTCCTATGTCCTACACAAGTATCAAGGGCACTTTTCTATCCTTTCACCTTAAAAAAATAATCTCCTTGATTCTGGAGATTCTGGTAGAGAGTATCTGTCTTTAAATATTAAAAAAAAAAAAAAGAGAGACCATTTTCTTTACTTTCTGCATTTTTACATTAAGGATTACTCATCTCTATTTAAAAGAAGTTATTTATGTTCTGTGGGCTTCCATCAAGTTGTTAATGTGACATTCACCTGAACAAAATGCAGCTCTTCTAACATTACTGTCATAGCAGACCTTGGGGAGGAACTTCATTATCCTCTGTGTACCAGCTGAGTGGACATTTTTCTCTTGAGTTGATTGTGCTGATATTTTCCAGCAGTAGTTTTCTAGATTAATGGCAGTGTCCTGGATGCAGAGGGACTGCTGGAGCAGGGTTATATTAATGAATGACATCATAGGTAGTGCTTAAAAGCCTTCAAGATACAAATTGTTGGTAGCAACCAGACCGGATTGGGTGTCCTGAAGAATAACATTCCTGTGGGCTCTGACTTGGTCTGAGGAAATAGCTTGGGAGAACTGGGACCAAGCAAATATCTTGCTTCTGGTCATGTTTTCCTTCAGGCAGTAAATATCAGAGCACGGTGCTAATGCAACTCCTCTGCACCTCGC
The DNA here is from genome assembly GCA_013400195.1 of Aramus guarauna. Taxonomy (NCBI): domain Eukaryota; kingdom Metazoa; phylum Chordata; class Aves; order Gruiformes; family Aramidae; genus Aramus; species Aramus guarauna. The sequence continues at coordinate 367,924 of VXBL01005986.1, read as the reverse complement.
TTAGTTTGGGCAGGATTAATTCCAGTGTCTTCCCACCTCAGCCCATTACACAGTATCACATAACCACAGAGCTGTACTCACTCCCCAGCAGCGACAGAGGTTTTTAGACGTTTCTGGTCCTTCCACAACCACTGTTGCTGCTGCAGTGGGAGGATGGGGTCTGGGAGTTATTCCTTGTGATGCTGGCCCACAGCCTGGTGGTTTTGCTCAGGGTGCTGTGTGCAGCAGTGCAAAGCCTCGGCAGTGAGGAGGCAACCTCTGCCTGGAGGCTGCAGTGCCTGGCGAGGAAACTGTGCAGTCCCCAGGTGCCACGGCCACCCCACGGCCACCTGCCAGGTGTGCCTGTGGCCACTCGTCATCTTGAGGAGGTCACACACCACACCAGTGCTCACACGATCACAGTGGAAAGGGGAAATACTCTGTGAGGATGTGAGGGTCTTCTGAATTTCCAGCACAAACACACCACCCCCAGATAGTCTAAGAAGGTCCAAATATTTGCATAAATACTAAGGATTATGACTTGTATGTTTGCAAAAATATTTGTCACTGAAGTTGCATGATTTATGCCCCCTCTCCGGAAGTGTTCAAGGCCAGGTTGGATGGGGCTTTGAGCAACTGGTCTAGTGGAGGGTGTCCCTGCCCATGGCAAGGAGGTTGGAACTAGATGGTCTTTGAGGTCCCTTCTGACCCAAACCATTCTGTGATTCTATAATTTTGAAAAATCTGCTTTTCAGACTGGCTTCATTTCATCCATGCCAACCTTGCACAGCCTGTCAGTCACAGCCTGTGGGCAAAATGTGGGTCACTGGCCAGGACGAGCGAGTCTCCGTCTGCCAGTCTAACGAGATGTATGAAGTCCTGGCTCCGATCCTGATTTGTCCGAGCTGTGAGCTGTCGGGATGGCCACTGACCTGCTCCGGGCACGGTCCATGGTGCAACAGAGAGAGGCTACAGTGGGGGAAGAGAGTAGGGACAGACAGGGAGGGGAAAATCAGAGTAATGAAGCAAGACAAAGAGGACTGGATTATATGAGAGGAATCACAGAAGGAAGAGGGGAGAAAAACAAAATAGCTTTTGGGGAGCCACAGAGAGGAGGCAAAGGCAGATTTGGGACATGTGCAAGGCAATGAACCAAGCATAACGTTGTTAAATCTGAGTCTTCAGTGTTTTCACCACTTTTATGTGTTGTGCATCACTTCTGGACTCTGGGGATGGTACCAGTAGTGTTTTATTGCCCCAGAGGCCATTTTACTTTTTGACTTCCTCTTTTCTCCCTCCTGATTTTTAATAGGCCAAGTATCACTGTTGATTAATGGGGAGAATGGAAGGTGGAGAACCTTTATGGGCCATTAGCCTTAACGAGGGCAATAACTAAGTGATAAGTCCATGCATATTCTTTTACAGAAGTGAGTGCCTGAAAGCTGCTCGATATTTCACATGTGGCAGAGATGAACTCGTGAGCAGCATTAACACGAAATAGCTCCGATACAGCTGGGTCAGGAATAAATCTGCGCACAGCAACATCCCATACAGCCTCGCTAACCTGACCACACACTGACTGGTTGTAGGAAGAAAGATGAACCAGAGACATTGACAGTTACTTAAGCAAAAATTGCCCCTGAGTGGTTAAAACCTTTGCTAAAAATGCCAGCCATTTGCAATTCATATAAACAACCAGCTCTGAGGATATTATTAGCAACATCCATATGCTGTTCCACATTACTGCCAGGAGTCCTTGCTTAATAAGGGTCGAAAGGCCATAGAGGTTGGCATCATTTTAGTAATGCACGAAGCCATTTTATTTCTGTTTGCTTGCATGGGTTAACAGATTCTGAAGATCTCCTATAGCATTGGTGGCAAGAATTGTGATGTGTCGTCAGGAGGGAAATAAAACCCTGAAGAAATCAGACGTTGCATTACATGTGTGCTTCTATGAGCTCTGCTGGGTTTCTTAGACACATATAAAGGCAGGTTTTGCTTTTGTATTTACACGGTTCTTGATTTCCATCGAAGTCATGAGTTTTATATTCTGTTGAAGACACGATCTACTTTACCCTGTAGGAAGAAGGAAAATATGAATATTCCTAAATCCTAATTAGGAATTTGGCATGGGAAGAATAAGCAACAGCGCAGCTGGACGTTAGTGCTGTTTCTCTATGAGCCATGTTCAGTGTTTCAGTTGCCCTGTAAACCCCGACCCACCCTTCCTGCTCTTACCCAGCTGCACGAGGGGTCCCTGGCCCCAGGCACCCCCTAAGCAATGGGGTGACCCAGCCGCCTCCAGGGAAGGCTCGTGGTGCTGCATCACAAGGCTACCCCGAAAGCCGGGGTGCATCCTGTGCCTGTACCCCCGGCACCGCAATCTGGGTGCTTTCTCAAGTGGCTGAGCCCCGTTCCCTCCTTCACCCAGACTTGAAAGGTCGGTGGCTGAATGCCTGCCCTCTCCCATGTAGGCACGGGTGTCTAGTCGTCTGTCTGCTCTAAAAGGCTGTCTTTCCGCAAGGAACTTTTGGATTAATTTCCAGGGTTACGTGAGATGATGAGCAGTATAATCCACTGTAGATCCTGGTGTCTGATGAGCTTTCTACTATATGTAGTTAAATAAGATTAGTCTATGCCCTGAAATAAGTTGATAACACCTTGTTAGCTTTCTTTCTAGCTCATGCCATGGCACTCCGAAGGCACGACACGCTGCACATGTAGAGCTCAGCTTAAAAACAATGAGAAATCAGAGTAATGGTGAAAATGACACAAAGAAAATCATCCTCATTATACATTTGTGCTTCTGATCCCCTTCAGAGACTGTGTAATGTTGCTGACACATCCCTAGGATTTTCTAAGCACAAGTTGTCCTGACCTTCCTCATAAATCTTGAAGCTCCTGTTCTCTTCAAGGTGCTCCCACGAGCCGGAGAGCCGGATATGCCTCGCTCCATCAGTACAAGAGCTGCTTTCCCGCACCACGGCCATCTGTTTCCTAATGATTATGTCTAGCCTGGGTTAATCTGCTCTTTTAGGGTACGTCACGATGGGAAAAAGATGGTTTCATGGCTACTGTAGCTGATGGCCAGATGCACGGAGTTGGGGCTAGCTGCCTGCCAGGAGACCTTGAGAGTCGGGTTTGAAGCTCCTTTTACCTCCTGTGCTGCAGGAACCTGCACTAATTTAGTTGTGCTAGGAGAGAATAAATTGCTTTTTTCCCAGCTCTTCCTCAGCCTGCAGATCCAGACCTGTCGGTGCTCTGAAACACAACACTCATCTATTTCTGAGTGTAGGGAAAAAATTATCTCTAGGTGCCCAATTTGCTTTTACTCAGAAGTCCTTTCTTGCCATCCTTTTTACCAGCTGTTGATCAATCATGATGGGATGGAGATGTATGTTGTCACTCGCCTGATTCCCTCTCCCCATGGGGTAAATAGCACGGCTAGCAGTGGTCCTTTATCCTCATGCTGTCTTCTGAGATTGTCTTTAAAACCACCCACTTCACAAGCAGCTGAGAAGTAGCTCATCCTCTTGCTGTAACCTGCGTGGCACCAGGTGAGCAGGGACTGCACAGTCATGCCTTAAATTAAGATGATTTGCTTTCAAAAAAACCCTCACCAAACTGAAGCGCATAAACCAGAGCAAGTTCTTGTAAGGTCCAAATAGAGCTTGCTTTTGGGAAAACCTAGCTTAAGAAGAAGAGGGTGAATTGGCCAAGCCCTGGGCAGAGCCAGGTCAGCATGTGCAGGCAAGGATGTGGGTCCCTACAAGACCATCTTCTCCTGTCCGTGTGTCCTGGCTCCAGGGCACTGGTGTGAATCCTCACACTTCATAGCCATGGCTCCAGGTATTCCTGGATAATGCAGCTCCATTAGCTAAAGTTTCAGCTTTTATTTATTTGCTTTGGTTTGAATCAGTTTTCCTTTAAAGTAGGCAGAAAAGATAGGATTCGTCCCCCAGAGCCCTCCAGATGTGCGGTGGAGCGATCTGTGGATGAACTGCTCAGCCCAGGCTCCTTCCACAGCTCAGTGAGGAGAAATGGCCACTTTTGGTGTGTGACTTGTCAGGTCGATGTGGATATCTGCTCCAGGGTGGGATGAATCCCGCACCATGGGCTCTCCTGTCTGTGAAAGCAGCTTTGGGTGACCAGCTCAGACGTGCATGTCCCCATGGGACTGGAGGAACCCTTCCCACCACGTACCATATGTGTCTTGTCTTCTGGTTTGAATTTCCACCAGCTGAATTCCCAGATCTGTTGATCATTTCCCAATTTGCTTCTTTCTCTGGGAACACCGCAAAGGTGTGTTGGGTTTTGTTTTTGTTTTTGTTTTTTTAAATTGTCTCCACTCCATCATAAACTTCTTGGTGAAATATTGGAGTCAGAAGTTGAAAAGTCTCACATAGCTTAATTGGACTGTTAACTTATGGTGCTTTATTTTTCCAGGTATCTTATTTCTGACACTGAGAATGCCTAAACAACCCTCTTTTTCCAGAGAAAAACATCTTAAAGATTCTTTTTGACTCTTTTGTTCATGCAGATCATTTCTGTGGCGATTCTTAGAGTTTAGTCCTATAAGTAAATGAAACAAACCACGTTATCTTATTTGTCATTCATTACATTTGACTCTCGCATTTTGGGGGTCTCAAAATACCTGCTTCTGGAGTGCAGCACAGTTCACAGAAGAGCTGAAGTACGTCAGTAACACACCCTGCACTTCCCAATCACCCCGGCATTCCAGCTCCCAACCCCAGCGGGTGTCGAACTCCCTCCCCTTTGCTAACTCCCGTGTGCAGGTTTAATAAAACACTTGGGATTATTTTGGAGAAGGCCAAGCAGAATTTGGTGTGCAGAGAGTTTTCCAAGCGAGGAGCATTCTAGCATGATGATCCAAACCCATTTGCAGCTTTTTTTTTTT
>VXBL01005986.1:338257-362998 GCA_013400195.1 Aramus guarauna | reverse complement strand
TTTTTTTTTTTTAATTGAGAGAACTTATGTGCCCTACACAATGCTGCCTGTGCTATTTCTTCTGGGCACTTTTGCTCTTTATTTAAGGCCATCCTTACCTTACTGGAGCGTTAGATGGTTTCCCCCTTTGAAAGAGGAATACAGCAAAGTACATGAGACAACTTTTAAGAGAGCTTTTGCTACATCTAGTGGCAGAGCCTTTGAAGTGCCTGGAAAAAAAGGCAGTTGAGCAAGAAGCCAATATTGCTTTCAAACACTTGTTATAATGAAACCTGATGTGCTTTCTTACTGCTATCTGTTTACTTTTGTCTTTCATTGCAAATCCCTAATAGGATTGCCTGGTATGGCTTTTCTTGGTTCTGGTTGCCATCTGAGACTGTACGGGTCTGGACTAGCTGGCAGTTTGACTGAATTATTACTGAATGTAGAGAAAAGATAGATTATGGTGGGGAGGAAACAACCCCAGACCCCCACAGCTGTCGTCCTTCCCAGTGCAGTGCCTGCATCATCCAGGAATAGTGAGAATTCACCCAAATTGCAGGAGGTTTTGCACCAACCCTGCCCAGCACTTGGGCAACTGCCTACGGACCACCACAGATGGTGGTGTGTCCCTCAAGAGGGAAATGAGGAAGAACATAAGCATGGCTCCACGCTTACAGTGAAGCTGTTTGTTCAGGAGGTGGATGCCTGGATTCCTTTTGTTTCCATCCTTTTTGTTCGGCAAAGTGAGGAGCACATGCAGGAGGGACTAAAAACCACCTGGGGCTTGCTGAGGAAGTGAAGACGTAGGGTCAAATCCCACGAGGCTGGGATGTGGATCGGTCCTAGCTGGATACCTGCAGGTGAGAAGTGTAGTAATGGCAGCTACTCTACCAGCATCAGTCTATTTTCTGAGGGACCATCTAACTTGCTCACAGCCGGTAGAAAAGCTTCACTTAATTACGGTGGGAACTGGATGCAGCCTTGGCAGAACACCTCATCCTCATGATCCCATCCGGGTCGGAGCAGGCTTGGTTGCTACTGCCCACACAGCAATAAGGCCTGTGAATGAGGAGGCTGTGATCATGATGGTAATATTGACAAAATAATGCAAACCACAGCTGATCACAAACCTACTTAAAAAAATCAGCACTGATATATATGTAAAAAAATCTGGACAAAAATGTGGGGTTTGAAGTGGAGTGATTGTATAAGAAAGTGACATCAAACCTTATTAACCTGCTTTTATCTGGAGAAGGAATAGTGCCTTACACTGGGCACTGGGTCTTCATGGTGGGAAGGCGAGGAGGACCTGCTTACCCAGCTTTACTCCAGAGCCATGGCAAGCAGCTCCTTCTTTCTGCTTGCTTAGGGCTGGCTGGGGGAGGCCAGGAGAAAAGTCACATCTTCCACCTGCTCCCACAGCACAGGGCAGCTGACCAGCCACAAGAGGAGAGAGAGGGCTGGCAGCCTGGCTGCCCTTGCTCTGGTACGTGGTTTGCTTCTCCTGCCTGGGACTTAACGTGGGCGGCCTGGTTGAGGTTCCCTTGCAGCATCCTCCTTGGGCTGTGCAGGCTGGAGGACCTCTCCCTCATCAGGGGAAAAGCCAGGGGAGACAGAGAGGCCTGGAGGAAGATAAGGAAGGAGGGATACTTGTGAGAATGGAGAATAAGGCATCACTGAATATGGAGCTGGGGAGTGCAAACAGGTTTCCCCTTGGGCACGGTGATCTGGGTGTCTTGTTGGTGGGAGCTCCCCATGCGTGGCAGAGCAGTGATTGCTCTTTCTTGGAAAGAGGGTCCCTTTGTAGTTATGGGAAGAAAACAGGCACTTTTAGAGCACAGCATCCTGCAGGGGGGCAAAAAAAAAGGTCACTTCCCCTGAAGGGAGCCCAGAGTGACAACTCAGCCACCATCAGGGGTTGAAGGCTGGCGAGAGGATTTCCACCCCTTCTGTGCTGCAGTAATAGGAAGCTCCTGTTCTGTGAACAGTACCCAGCCGCACAAGCAAAATTATTGCAGGTTTAAAGAGGTGGTGGTGAACCTGGTAGTGAATATTGCAACATCAGTCTGGAAGGTGTACACAGGGTGTAGTGGTTTAACGAAAATTAAGTTGAAGAAAATTAACTCTATCCCAGCCAAACCCAGCGCACAGAGTGAGGGAGGAATTGCCTGAGACCTCGGAGGACAGCTTAGCCTGAAGTATCAGAAATAAGCTAAGACGCAAAAACATACGGGGCGTACACCATTCACACCTTTGGACTTTTACAGTAGCATATGCAAGAATATTAGAAAATGTTCAAGGAGGATGAGTTGTGCATTAGCTGGGAGACGGTACAGAAGAGGAGGCATTTCCATTTCAAGGTGTTGCTTGCTCTTGTGGAATAGCAGGAAAAGAAGGAATAATTTCAACTTCAACAGTTCATACTTGAACTATTGTTTCAGTTCAAAAAAATCTTTGACAGAAGGAATATCCATCCCTGTTATTTACCACTGGTGTGAAACCACAGGAGCAGAAAAAGATCTATAACTACAGGTTATGATTTGACAAGGTAAGGTTTCTAGCATCAGGAATTATTTGTACGTGACAAGTTTGATTTGTTCCCATAATACATGGTGGGAATCACTCCGTCGCTCTCAGACCTGTTCGACCAGCCCCATGCTGGGCAGTGTCTCTGATGCCTGGAGTTCACTCCAGTGCAGAGAGATCGTCCAGAGATAACACGCTGTCAAAGTGCTCTGAGGAGCCTTGCAATCTTTTTTTAGAAGCAAACATAAAAGAGATCAATAGCTCTCACAAGCAAAAAAAAAAAAANAAGAAATAAAAAGCTAACACAAAAAAAAAAAAAAAAAAAAAAAAAAATTTTTAAAGGAAAACAAACAAAATGGGGAGTTAAAAAGTATGATTTTCCCCCCCCCCCCATTTATTTTGAGCCTGCTTCTTTCAGGTGCCTAAAAATATGGCACAGGCTGCATTTTTGATGATTGGGCTTTCTTTCTATGCATGAAATACGAGGAGCAGCCGTGTCTCCTTTGGAAACAAGACTCATTTTTGCTTCCCAAATGTCAATCACCATTTAAAAAACATCACTCTGTTTCACATCTCTCTGCCCTGTGCTATGGCTGATGGCCACAAGTGGAAAGAGATAACTCATTTCTCAAGTCTGCTGATTAGCACCGAAGGTTAAACATGTCTGGCTTATAAAGGTTTTCCCAGCTTCTTTCCCTGAGCAGCACGAGTGGCTTCCTGACCCCCGTGCAATTACGGCTCTCGGTGCATCACTGGAGCACTCCTCACCGCCGCGTGCTCCAAACCTCAAAGCGAGCCCAGACAGCCCGGAGGTGAAAACACAGCTGGCAGAGCAGGAAGAAAAGAGAAATTTCAGGGCAAGGATGTTCACTCGTTCCTGCAGTCACAAGTTGCAAATTCTTGGCCGGCTGGGCAGCGGGACTCTTCTGTGCTAGCCAAGGGTATGCCAGGTATTGGAGGGACGATTAGGAAAACTCTTGGTTTTACTCAAAACTTTGTTTACGTGCTTCAGTGGTCATTTGAATGTGGTAAAAAACTTTATCAGAAAGGCATAGGCATAAGAAAAATGGAAATAATAGTAGTTCATGGGGTGGCAAGAGGTGGAGTTAGTCAGGTTTCCTTTCTAAAAGTTAGGAAACTACAAGTAGAAAATCAGACAATACAGAGGTTATGTTCTTTTCAGTTACATAAAAAGTAAAGCACTGCTTTTTTAGGGTGCAGACGAGGGATAGTATCCATTCATTGCATCTCTGCCTTCAGTGCTTTTTGCTAGTTATAAGTTCATCTGTTATTTAAGGCATAATATAGCATATGAGAATGATGCATTTTTAAGTTAAAATGCACACCTAGGTAATTTTTAATCACTTTGGCCTTTAAGCTGCCTTCAGCCTCTGATATTTAACAGGACTGTCTCAGGCCCAGTCCCCCAAATCCAGAAGAACACTTCTGGTCCAGCTGTACCATCCTAGGGACAGACTGACATCTGTTCAGACAGACTGAATTCTGGCATTTCCTAACATCTGAGCGTTTGATGTTTCAACCTGAGCTGTCTTTCTAGCATAAACCTTCTTACATGTTACATGAGATAATTTTTATGAATGTGACTCTCCCCCAAAGACACGTATAAGACTAACTCTTGTATAGGTGCACACGAGACCACAGGGACTGACTCAGCAGAAGTCCAGGAGGAGTTGGGCTCAGTTCCAGCCTGAGGACAGGCATTTCCCACCTCACACGTGTTCCTCATGCCCACAGGGAGGAGCATCACCTCCTGTCTCAGGCAGCTGGCATTTTCGCCAACTGGTTTTGCATGTAGCAATGGAGCCCCGTGGCCCCATCTGCCCATCTTCTGGGCAGCGTTATCGTCTGGAGACACTGTCCTGGATGCAGGCTGTGAATGAAGATGATCGCCATAAGGAAATCAGAAGGAACTGGTATCTCTAGGGAACAGGTCGAGAGAGAAATCTGTCTCTGCTCCTGTTTAAACTGCATAACCCATATTGTTAATCTGCCTTTTTTAATATGAAAGGATTTCTTTGGAATTAGGTCTGCCAATTTTTTTGCCTTATTAACAACGTTACTTATCTCAGAGCTCAGGTTATTATTAGCAATTTTATATTCTGCAGTTGGTCGCTTCCTTGACTGTTATTATTAGCATTTTTATTTCAAAATCCGTTGAGATAATCTGAGATGCAGGGAAAGGCATCTGGCATTCCCTTATATCCCTTGGGGGAGGTTCTGGATTGCTCATTTATGTTTTCATTGCTATTTTATAGCTGTATATTACTAGATGGCTTCTTATGGACCTATTTCCATATCATGAAGTCATTCTTATAGACAATCCAGACACAGTGGTCTGGCACAAACCAGGTCTGCTCAAAGGTTTATTACTATGATGAAGAGATGGAGAAATAACACAGACATTTATACATATGCAAAGCCCTGATAGTTAAACAGGCTTTTCCAGGAGCAGTGGCACTAAGAAAGGCTGGTTTCCTTGGAGGAAGCACCTTCACAGCCAGCTCAGGTCTCCTCCCAGCTCCCACATCATGCTGTCCACATTGCAGCCCTCCTCTACGTCCTGCCCGCGGGGCAGCAGGCGCTGGGGATGGTGTGGAGCAACTTCCCTGCAGATTGCTCAGCTGGTGGAGATGTTGCCTTGGCTGGAGACTGCTGCCTCTCGAGAGGGATCAGATGTGAATTACGCAGGCATTTCCCTCCCTGCGTGCACCGATTCGCCTTCCCAGTTCCCAGTCACTGACCATCACTAACTCTGTGAGAGTTCGACCTTTGAGGTCTCTATATTACCGTCAAGCTTGACTCAGATATGCTGAAGGCATCAAACGGTCACATGGAGGCTGCAATCCACCTAAAGGCGATTGTCCAAGCTCTGGGTTCCCTTGTCAGTGAAGGGGAAGAAAGAAGTAATTCTAGATTCCCACCCCATGTCTCAACTGGCTTCTTGCCCACCTACCAGAACCAGTTGATCCAGTGACCATCTTTCAGATGGCTGCAATTCAGTGAAGCAACTTCTAGATGAAAAGCATTAGTTTCTACTCAGCTTTTCCTCCCTGTAATTTGACTTTTTCCCCAGCCTGATTACATGCCTGGAAACAAAGAAGAATTTGTCAGCGTGAAGAAATGTCTTACAGAGTAACTGCCTGGATCATAAAAAGGGCTGGTTGATGGAATAAAGGTCTGCCATACCAGTTTGTTACTAATTATTTCTCAAGGTATCAGTTTGAATCAACATCAAAAGTTTTCAGATGGCATTTCATGTCTTTTAAATTCATCTGTTCCCTATGGTCCAGGAATTTTTTCTGTGGTTTGAGCCTACAATGACAGATTTTCTTCCTTCTGGTGTGGGGCCTCTCCCTTCCAAGCTGTCTTTCTGAGAGGGAAACAAATACCAGAAGAAATGCTGACATTTTGTCTTCAACGTCCAGACCATTGAAAATGAGCCAAACACTCTCCACATACTTCCTTCCATTTCCCAGTTCCTTTAATTTTTACCCCTTCTCCCTAACTGGCCTATGACGGTCCCGCTGGCTCAACAGAGTCCATGAGAAACGAAGCTGTGCGGCAGCCCCGAAGCACTTCAGCAAGACTGTGAAGTGGTTTCAGGACCGAAATAGCAGCAGCTGCTTCAGATCAGGAGCTATATTAGCTGAGGAAGAGGAAGGATTATTTTGTGCCTTCACAGCAGCTCCGGCAACTTCAATTTTCCAGCCTAAGACTGTTCAGAGCTGATACAACTAAACCCCACCTCTGTAGAGGCTTTATCCATCAGAACAAAGTCCAGACTGTGACCCTATAGAAACACTTCTTAGACTCATAGAAATAATGTCAGGGAAAATTTATGTCTGAGAGATGCATTTGGCATCAGTGAAATGAACTTGATTGTGTTGATACATGGAAGTCAAGCATTTGTCCAGAGAGGCGATAGTAGCTTTATTGGCTAGATACAAAAATCCAAAGATGTGATATTTTGTATGCATGGTTAAGTACGAATAGTGGGGGTGTTAAACAGGATTATTACTTTTGAAATGACAAAGTGGAAGGTTAAATTATTATTTTTTTAAATAACAAAGCAAAAGTTTAATTTATGTTACACTGTATCTTTTATGAAATGATAGAAAATGCAAGAAAAAAAATAGAGCTTAATATATCAACTTCAGTACTTAAGGAATGCTTGGAAATGAGCATGCAAGGTGTGGGGAACAGGATCTAAAAGGTGTGATGGAGTGCAAAAGCAATGTGTTGAACCTCTCCCCTGGGTGATGTTCCTGGGTGCTCCACCAGCTGCCTCCTGCCAGGTACCTGCAGGCAGACAGGACTGCCCTGGATTGAGCACTGAGAAGGGTCTGTCCCTTGGTCCTCACATAGCTGCCCCTGTGTGGGAATCAGCGTGAGAGGAGACGCAGAGGTCTGTACGTGCATGGTGGGACCCCATACAACCCTTTGCCTCCAAGGTTTTCCAAGGCATTTGTTTGGGACTGGCAGACATGGGACAGGACTTATAGAGACTCACGCTCCTGCGGAACAGTGGATGGAGGGCTAGTGGGCCCCTGGAGACCCCCTGATCTACCATGGGAGCTCAGAGGACAGGTCAGCTAGAGATACTTGCCTACATGCTGAACCTCCTGGCTGACTCCCTGTGTTGGGCCTGGCTGGGAAGCAGTTAATTTTCTCCATAGCAGCCCATCCTGTGCTGAGTTTTGGATTTGTGAGTAAAACAGCGCTGATAACACACCAGTGCTTTTGCTGTTGCTGAGCAGTGCTTGCACCACATTGAGTTTTTCTCTTTTTCCCACTCTGCCCCACCAACGAGTAGGCTGGAATTTGGCAAGAAGTTGGGAGAGGGCACATCTGGGACAGCTGAGCCAGGCTGACCAAAGGGTTGTTTTATGCCATATGACTTCATGCTGCAGTAAAAGTTCAAGGAAAGGAGGAGGAAGGGGAGACATTCACGGCTGTGGCATTTGTCTGCCCAAGGAACTTTTATGTGTGTTGAGGCCCTGCTTTCCAGGAGGTGGCAAAACACCTGCTGCTCAAGGGAAAAAGTGAACAAATTCCTCTTTTTGCTTTGCTTGTGTGTGCAGTTTTGGGTTCCCCTGCTAAGCTGCGTTTGTCTTGATCCATGAGTCTTCTCACCTTCCTCCTATCTTCTCCCCATCACGCTGGAGAGGGGAGAGTGAGCTGATGTGGAGGTGCTTGGCTGCTGGCTGGGGTCAACCCACCACAACCCCACTCCCTGTCCTTGGTAACAATTTCAGTGAGGATGATCAGGAATTGAGTCTCACTAAAGTAATGTGTGTTAATGGGGTCCAGCTGAATCCCTTGTTACCAATGTGGTATCAGAGGCCACATTTGGGCAATAGGTAATTTCTGCTTCATTTCACCTGAACTAGCAGATTTTTCTTGGCAGATCTCCTCAAGGGGGACACAACAGAAGACACCAAAGTTGAACTGCTATGTGGTTTTGTTGTTCTTTTTTCTTCTTTCCCCTATAGTTACATCTTCAGAATAAAAGATTTGTTATTGATCACCAGAGCTCTTCTCATCTAAGCTGGTCATTCCCAGCTGCTCCAGTGCGGCAGGACACTGAGGAAGGCACCTGAGGTCCACATGCTGCAGCATGGTCTGGTGACAAGATTTCCATCCACAATACACCATTGCCCAATTATGGGACCGGCCATGCATGAACCTATATGGTCCGAACACTATCTGGATATTATGTCTAATGTCCACAGCTCAAGAAAAATGCCATATAATCTGTGTATTCAGAGAAAATGCCACAAGAAGTGATCACAGCAAGAAAACCTAAACAGTTACTGCCTAGGGATCTGTGGAATGGGTTAGGTAGAAAGCAGAAGATGATCATCTACCATCCAAACAGACATCTAAAATCCACCCAATGAATCATACCCCAAAGTGCCTATTTTTTACCTTTGGTTATAAAGGGTGTCAGACAAGTCCCTCAGAGACAGATGCCATATTGCGATTCCCTAAATTCAGATGAGATGTCTGACCAGTGATACAAAGAGCATCACTCAAAGGAGTCTAAGCAGGCTAACAGCATCTGGAAGACTTTCCTCAGAATCTATGTTCACCCTATATTTGGTCATATTTTACTGAGCAGCTAGATGTTCTCCTGAGCTCCAGTGATCTGGCAGAGAATGGCGTGCTTTGGTCATTGTAACTAATTCAGTTCATTACAAACTTTGTTCTCAGAGGAAATATGGAAACCCAGAAAGAGGCAGAAGCAAAAGAGCTCATCTAAAGCCACAGGGAAGACACAACGTAAAGAAGAAGCCAAAGGGGAAAAAAGTGGAAAAGATCTAGCCTAAAGTCAAGTGTGTGTGTGTGTGGGAAGCTGGCTAGAAAGTTTAATTAATTCTGGCCTGAAAGAGAAAAGGAAATGAAAAATGAAACAAAGAGCAGAACTAGCACTTGAGAGAGAGACAAGAAAGATGCTGAAAAGAAAGATGCTGGGGAGAAAGAAGCCCAGTAAATTAACATGAAATGCAGCAATATATACTGCAGAGAAATCCTTTCAGCAGGCTCAGAGAATATGTCTCCATTAAAGTTTCATAGTGAAGGCTCAGTGGGATTTTCAATATTTAAAAAGTGTTTCTGAAGGTAGCCAAGGGGAGATACACTGGTAATTCTTGAAAGGCTAATGCATTAAATTTTATTATGTCTTCAAATAGCACCAGACAGTGTCTAACTCTAGGTTGCTTTAAGAGAGTACTCATGTCTTGCTGTGCTCCCTCCTCTCATTAAAATGTCCCTGTCTGGGGTGTTTTACATCTTCTGCTTTTCTCTCTGAGGATCAATGGAGAAGATGAGAGGTTCAGGAAGGTTGAAGGCAGAAGCTGGGAGTTGCGGGGCTGCTGAAAGGCCGCTGGTCCATCACCCCACAGCTTGGCTGCTGGACCTTCACACCTTGCAGAAAGGCAGAAGTGAAAAGACAAGGTCAAGGCAAACGGTTTCACCATATGGCCCCTGATGCAGAGGAGAAAGAACACTGGTTTGATTTGTGCAGACAGAAATGATGGATGCCACCCTTGTGACTGGCAGGTGGTAGCTTCAACTGCCTTGGCATGGGACACAAAGTCCCCGGGCAGGAACAGTTTGTCCTTTCTTGAAGTCCTGTCTAATGAGGAGGAGTGAAAGCCCAAAGGGAAAATAACTCATAAAAGCAAAAGCTCTTGCAGGCAGGGCCATCCCGCTTTTGCCAGGTGCGTAGGTGCGGGTCTGAGAAAGGAGGAGCGAATGTTTGCTTTGAAGCCAAGAAGAGGAGCAGCAGCACAGCAGAGGGGCAGGTGTCTGTGTGGAGGAGCATCGCTGCTCCAGGAACAAAGACCAGCTCCTTGCCCCTAGTTTGGTAGCAGCTGTCAAGCTCTCTCCTCCTTCTTGTACTCAAAGTACCAGGCCAGTAAAATAACTACTCAAAAGTTATAAAATAACATGATTTAGTCTCATGGCACACACTTCTAATCCTCAATTTTAGGGTCTCCAGAGACGTTGTGCACCCTCCGCACCCAGCCCTGTGGCACGTTTCAGGACAGTGCACGCTTTCGGGGCTTATAACACTAAACAGCCCGAGTGAGAAATGTAGCAACCTGTTCCCTGGCAGGGAATTTTTCCCGGCCCGGCGCAGGGCGGCGGAACGGAGCCCCGGTCCCCGCCGGGTGGCAGCATCGCCCTGCGCCGGGCGGGCGGCACCGCGCCCCGGCCGGAGCTGGTGGCAGGTCGGGGCTGCTGGCGTTAGCGCTCCCTTGGTGGTCATGGGTGTCGTTTTATGGCACTTGCATTTCTTTTGTGCCGTCCTGAATTTCAGTAACTTGAAACAACTTTCTAGAAATAACATTGCGTGTGTCGTGGCCCTTGCCGAAACAGCATAAATCTCTCTTACTGCCTCACATTATAGACTCTGCTGCATTGCAACGCATTCCATACAAGGATCGGACTCCAAAAGCTTTTACCTTGGCTAGCACTTACAGGAGTTATCCTCTTTTTACAATAAAAACATTTGGCCCAAGATTAAGACATCTACATTTAGGCATCCACCTGCACACTAAGCATCTAATGCAGAATAACAGAACGGTAGGGGTTGGGAAGGGACCTCTGGACATCATCTAGTCCAACCCTTCTGATAAAGCAGGATCACCTAGAGCAGGTTGCACCTATTATCAACAGAGATCTCATCAATGCAGCCTGCTGAGCTCAGCTAGTGATTTGGAAGACTGGCCTGTAGCCTTGGGGTTGGCTGCACTGCCTGTAAGGGGGACTTCGAGGCTGGGCTTGCATGTAGCAACCTGTAGGCAGGCTGCTAAATTTTGGGAGTTTCATTGAAAATTGAACTGCTTCTCCCATGTAGCTACCTGAGGACAGAGTTACCTCATCCTTTCACATCCAAGCAGGGCAGGGCTGTAACACAAATCAAACTAAAGGTGGGTGCCACTCGGCCAGTTTCTTAATTAATTTAGAAAATGAGAACTGGAGGCTGGTCATTTGGATTCAGCCCCAAGCTCCATCTACCTCCTTTCTCTCGCAGATACTATTAGTGGTAGGTGCCGAGGACAGACAAGTGGCTGTAATACATTCCTCACACAGTCCCTGTTATATTTTCAGCTCAGAGGCTTCTCCTGGGCTTGGTACCCCTCAGCGGACCCCTCTTCCAAGTGTTCATCTGTGTAATGAAGACACAGATCAGACCATGTGATGGGAAGGAAGATGTGGCACTGGGCGCTTTCTCAGCATGACTGGTCTGGCCCGAATGTGAAAGAAACCAAGTTCCCTCCCACGACTACACAAGGAAAATAAGGTCTCAATTTGGCACATGTATAAAACCAGGTGGGAAGAATCCCATCCTCACAGAATCGTGAGCTCAAGAACGGCACCTCCACCTGGTGGCCACTCTGTTTTGTGCTGCATGGTTCTCTAACCGCTATTCATTGATGATTTTTAGTGTTACATATTTTTCAGTGAGAAAGTATGCAAAATGTTATCTGTTTAATGGAACACAGAGAACCATGAGTGCTAAGGAAATAATAAAATTAATAAGTAATTGTTCTTTGAAAATGTGATCCAATGCTTGCATGAAAATTTAATTATCATAATGATTGAAATTCAAACAAGAAATGGGACAAAACTTGAACTGAGACAGCAAGGAGCAGTGAATGTGTTTCAAGATTTTTTCATCGTAAACTAGCTGCCTGTTGAGTCACAGTGACCAAACCTGAAATCTGTTGTCCTTTGCATGACTTACTTTCATGTGCAATTCTTTCCTTTTGGTATCTGTGAAATACTGAAAGCGAGACGCCTTTATCTGTCTCCCAGACAGCTCTCCCGCTCCAGGTTTCCTAATCTGATGCCAGGGATACAGAGACAGAATGAAATGACCCGAGACACTGGTCATTATGAGGAAAGGACAGACTGCCAAGCTCTCCTCCAGCTCCCTTTCTGCTCCGGGATGGAGCTCATTCTGTGCTCTGCCCGTGGGGCTGCGGCACATTTGGCTCGTGGGCAACACAAGCAAAGGGGCATCTGGGCTGTCTCCTGCTACAGAGCTCAGCACAGACATGACGAAACCTTGGCCAAAGTCTAAAACCTTCAGTTTCCAAATGACTAATACTGCTTAAAAGTAGAAGCCAAGGTAGGACAACGTAAAATTACTTGTCTGCCCCAACAGCAGGGCAGGGCTACCTTTTCTCTCTGATAAACTGAATGGTTTTGACCCAGATTATAATCTGTGGTTTGAATTTAGAGATAAGTATCATCGTATCAGCCTTGTACCAAGGCTCGGAAACGATTTGTGGCAGCGATGATGCAGCATTTCACAAGGCTGGATGGGCCAGATGAGGATGCAGGATCTGGGTAGCATGGTCAGGCAGATGCCAGCCTCCACTGCACATCTGGAGCGTCCAGGGACAGGGAACAGTATAAACTCTAATGAATCTGTATTGCCAGTGGTGGGAGTAGAGCTAATTCCAGGTACTTGAGAGTTTACAGCCACAACCGTGGATTTAATCATCACTTTACTGGGCTTTAAGTGAGTTGTAAGACTAATCTAAATTTAACTTGCATTACAGGGTCGGCAGTCTCTTTACAAGCTTCCTCAACAGACAAGTGTCAAATTAGGGCTATATCAATAGATAAAGGGGAAAAAACAAAGCTATTGATGGTCATAGATTTCCTAACTGATATCTTTATACTCTACTATAAAAGCCTATCACCCTAAAGAAAGTGAGAATTGTTGACATCTCTTGCAAATGATAATCATTAGGAAGCAACTTGAACTAAATATAATTAGAATCAAATAATGTGCACCTTTTATTGAGGAGTAACAACACTCACTATCTTCTGCTATGTATGCTTCCAGATAATCTGAGTCATTACTTTGGGACCAGATGCTCGAGCCCCTCCAGCTGCTGCAAGACTGCGCCTTGAGCGTTGCAGGTGCCGGTGCCAGCAGGACCCAACGCTGCGTCTGGGCGCTTGGTTTCTAGCAGGTTTTGAAAAATGCAATGCTTTGCTTGGGCACAGATGCTTTCCAGGGGTGGAGAGGACTCTGCTCTCACCACCCGCTCGGAGCCAGGGCAGCCCATGGCTCCCAGGGCCTCACCCCTGGGCGCAGTGGAGCTGCCTGGCCACGGTGGCAGACCTCCGTGTGCCATAAAGGCGTGGACTTTGGCAAAACGCTGCCCTTGGACTTCTGTGCACTTGCACCTGCTGACCTGTCTAAGAGGATTTTTGAGGTCACGGTGCCTGTGAAACAGGCCAGGCACAGGGCTCTACTGAAGGGTCGCCGCAGGCTTTGGGGGACAGCTCTGGAAGTGAGAGCCCTTGAGGACACCTGGCCCCTGGGTTGGAAGAGCCCATCTCCTGTCCTGCTGACCTGCTCTGCATGACATCCCTTCACACCCTGCCCCGGGCAGCAGGAGCCAGGGCCCGTCCACGTGGCTGAGATCCCTGGCAGGCAACGGAAGGAAGGGAGTTGCCTGCACCACAGCTGGGACTCCTGCACAGTCATTTTGCTCACATAGATTTCCCTCTCCTGGATATTTCTTTACCAGACAGGACCACACTATGTCATGCATCTAGTCCAAGCCAGTTGTCCACCTGCATAGTCAATGGAGAGAGTTAGGTACCTCCAGGGGGTTATTAAAGCTGGTCTTTGATGAAGTATGCTCAGGAGATGCCTGTCCATCTCCCTTGCTTGCTCAGAGAGCTCAGATGGCCAGCTTAAGGCTTAATACCTACATTTTGCAAGACTGAAGTTAGCCATCTAGTGAGATGAATCCTCCACGACCATGGAGAACACTCCCTGACAGGCATCAGCTACACAGCTACTAGGAATAAACTATTTAGCCCCCTTTATTCAAACTCTTGTATAAGAATATAGCTAAGCCTAGCACACAGCATACCCAAACTAAATTATGTGTTTCTTCCCACCATCCCTTCATCCCAGACCCTTGCTATCTGTTGTACTCTCACCATAAATTCCTCCCCTTTGCAGAGCTTAGGGACCAAGTCTGAACCACCCTGGCTGCTTATCTACAGGGTCAGCGCAGAAAAGAGATGGTGGTGCTGCCCTGGATCTTTGCAGAAGGGCAAATCTTGCCCACCCTGAGGATCTGAAAGAGCTGAGGTTGGAGGGAGCTCCCTGTTTTTTTCCTCCCAGTTACCTGGGAGCTGGAAAGGTAAGCGCAGCCCTGGCTGAAGGAATGGCCTCTGGGTGAACCCCATGCTCTGTGTCTATTTGCATTCCTGAGAAATGCTTCTTATCTTTTGGACTTTCAAACCACTGAGTTTCAAGAAATACTGGAGTGAAATTATAGCTGCCAATGATTAAATCACTATATTTAGGCTTCACTGTAACTTAAACAACAGATTATGAACTCCAAAATATTTTTTACATAAACTCTCCCCCCCATAAACAGTGAGCTAAAATACCCAATTTGTTCCATTGACTTCAGCCAAGTACAGCACAATTCTGGTTATACATTAGACCTAGGGGACAGCCTCAAACCTCGAATTAACCAGGAAAATACAGCAAGAATATCCTAGCTGCAAACTTCAAATATTCCTTGTTAGGAGGAGTCACTTGACTACAGTAAGCATTCGGACTGTGAGGTTTGTTGGTTTTTGTTTCAGAAAGACCCCACAAAATTTCAGTCATGTGAGACTCACCGCCCAAGGTGAAGTGCCTGAGTGGAAATCTGGCTTTGAAGGGATTTAGTCCTGGGTCGCGGGTAAATATCTTAGGTAAAGCAATGTGGATAAAGCCCTGCTGAGCCAGCTGACCTTGGGGAAGGCAGACAGGGGGGTTATCTGAACTTCACTTATCTGAAGTTTCCTGTTGTTTGAGGAGGGATTATGTCGTCCACCTCACACAGAGAGGGGATTCTGTGTGCCCCAACTGACCTAAGGTGCATGACCCAGCCTCCACACTTACATCTCGGGAAGGCAAGTGTCCCTCCTCTGGAGCGCAAAGTGGTTTAGAAATTAAAAGCCAATATGATTCAGGCTGTACAGCTCATATGCAATCATGAAGGGGAGAAGCACAGAGAGGAAAGAAAGATGGAATAATCTTGGGGAGAGACGCTGAGCTGAGATACAGTGGTGAGGCAGTGTGACACTCCCCAGGCAGTCATGAGGATTGCATGCCTCCAGGGTTTTTCCAAAGCCTCTGGTGACTGCTGTGCACCACCAGCACAGGTATTTTGGCCACTTCTATGATGACTTTTTATCAGTCATCTCTTAAAAGCCTGATGGTTCTTCTCTTCATCATAGGAATTTGGAGCATCCCACGCCTATCTCCATCCCAGCTTTCTGTAGCTGTGCCCAGCAGAACAGCTTCCCCTTGGTGAACCTGAACCTGGAACGTGCAGTGGCTCCAGCTAGCTTTTATGTCCAGTGGCACATAAAAGGACCACGGTGAGTCCTTGGGCCCAGCTAGCAAGTAGCATGGCTGGCCTGAGGCCATATAGCTGAAATCCCTGTCACATCCGTGCTGCCCGCTGGGAACTGCAGAAGCGCAAAGCCTTCTGCACACTGGGCAGCTCCAGTCACTCCATCAGGATCACTTAGGCAGTGTTGTTGGGCCACAAGTTCCCCACATGGACTGTTCACCTCCTCCCCATGCCCAGCTCAGTTCCAGTCCTCAACCTGGAAACCAGAAGCGGAAAAAAAGTCAACCATCTAGGTCTAATTCATTCTCCCCAGTCAGGAAAAATAAAAAATAGGTAACTGATGACTTAAGCTGGAGTTCCCATCGTTTCCAAAACAGCAGTGTCTCTCTGGTTGTAGGTCTGATGGTCTCTCATGTTGTACTGCTGACACAAAGAGTTAAATAAAAAATAAACTCCACAAACAAACCAAAACACTAAAGAACACTGAAGAATTATTCCTATTCCCCTTTTGCTTCACAAAAATTATCTAATAAAAACTTCTTACACAAGCAGCAGTGCAAGAAACTGTTTGGTATGTTTACAGTTAATTTTTGGCTTATGAAATCACCTCGTGAATGAAATGTGTGTCTGAGTTGTGTGAGAGTCAAGAAGGGAGAAAAGATAACGTCAGCGAGGGGAGAGCAGATTTATATAGTGTCTGCTGGTTGCCTTTCATTTTCTGAACAGCAGGAGGAGATTAATGATATTGTCACAACAGCATTAATGATGCTGTAAAATCATAAGGACAGAGAGAGCCAGGATTTGATAAAAGTGAGATTTACAGCTGCATCAGTCAATTTAATTATCTTTTACTAGGCTTAAACTAAGCAGTAAGACTAATCTCCATTTAACATGTTTTACAGGGTCTGCGGGCACTTTACAATCCTCCTCCATTCAGAAGTGTCAAATTATGGCAATATTGATAAAAGAGTGGTGTAAATGGTTGTCTAGTCAATCCCTGAACCAGTTAATATCTTTCTTTACTGCATTGTAAAAGCCTATTACTCTCAAGTTTTGGAGTGAAATTTGTGGACAGTAATCTGAGTTGATAATGTTTAGAAAACAACTTCGGAGAAGATAAAGATCCGCGTCCACCTGCCTGCGCCCGCTATAAAAGGCAGCGCTGGCTGCCTCTGCGCCGGCTCTGCTGCCTGCCCTCCGGCCCTGCCAGACCTGCCCCGGACGGGGCTGCTTTCCCCCAGGAACGAGCTTTTACACTGCGCAGAGGAGAAGTAGACCCAAGCAATATCAGGGCTTGGCATGTTTTTTAGCACGGGGTGCTCTGCAGCCCAGGACGATGGGTCCCCACTGCCCACGGGGAGCAGCGGTTCTCCCCAGCATCGCTTTTCGACCCACTCCTGGGGCAGAGCGGGACCAGGCACCATGGTGGTGGCCCCATCAGCTCTGCTCTGTCGGTGCCCCTGCTCGCACAGGGGTGGTAACTGCACTGCCAAACCCCATGCAGAGTCTTACCTCTGCTTCCCATAGCAGCAAACAAACATGGGGATCAACTGATGGGAAGCCAAATGACTACCTAAGTGTATAACAGGATATTTGTTCTTATTACCTCCTGCAAAACCATGGTAGATTATATATGTTAATTTTCCATGTGCTGTTTTTAAAAACCCTCTGGTACTTCAGGTCACTTGACTTGATTTTTCACTCTCCATCACTTTGTGGAGTTACTTATGCTTCCACAAAGAGGGAGTAAAGCCCAACCATCTCCACTTGACAGGTTGTTTTATGGCCAGCAAGCCCTACCTTTGCACAGAACTATCTTTCTTTGAGCTACAGAGAAGCAAGTTTCTGGCAGCAGGGACAGAAGAAAAATGCTTAAATTTGCATTTTTTTAATGTCTTTTATTTTCAATGAAACTGAAGAAAATGTAACTCACAAACCAGGCAGCAGCTCCCAGCAAAATGCACGCTTCAAGCCTGGGGAGTCACTTAGCAGCTCCAGAAAATCTAAATCTTTCCTAATGCGATCAGATTCTCCTTCCCTGCTCTCCAAGCAGAGGAACACCAGTCTCTCTCTGGCCAGGTATGGCTGGCAGTGAAGAAATGGATTATCTCTGATTTACTGCAGGCTTTGGCCCTCAGAACTTTGTGATGGAAATGTAGATCCCTCTTTACCTCTATTTCATACTATTGCTTGTATTTAAGTGCTGTGGGCCAGCCTATTCTTTCTGCTGGTCAGGTGGCTCTGAAGGTGATTTCTGAGATACTTTGGTCCCACTAACCCACGTTACTGGGCATTTTTTGGGTGAGGAGTCAGGCTTTCTGGGAAACAAACTTCAGGGCGCAGGCATGCCCCATGACGTTGCAGTACAGTCGTTCTGCTCATGCATTGCTTTAAAAAGTCAACAAACACAGAATGACTGAGCCCAGTGTTTCTACAACATCTTATTTTTAGTTTTTCTACTAATAATGAAATAATCCTCTGACAAGAGCCTAAAAATATTTCTCTTCCCAGGCAAGGAAAAGAAGCATACATTTTTTTGACAATTTACCCAGAAAGTTTACAGCAAAATTTAGTAACAGAAGTCAACTCTTTTGACTACTAGTTATGTTTGAAACACCCTGCAGCCTTATCGCCTGCTTTCTTTAGCTTGCTGACATATCTAATATCCTAAATCATGGCAGGTGTAATGAGCTTCTGATAACGCTGAGTGTTCTGCTCATCTTGCAGCCTTTAGGTCTCAGGACAGCAGTGCCCAGCCCAGGGGTCAGTGCTCCTGGTGCAGGAGGTGCTGGTGGACATGCTTGGGAGAGACGTCTCCTTCTGCAGGACAGGTGCCAACTCAAGCCCCAGCTCAGACCAACTCCAGGATCTTCTGGAGGATGGACTGTTAGAAAATCAGATGTGTTAAAATCAGATGCATTGTGTGTGACGGGCTTGGCCGGCCTGTCATGCAGTCCACATTCCCAGCTGCTGTCCCACTGAGCTCAGCTGGTGGGACACCACTGGTCAGCAGATCCCAGCCCAGAGGAACACAGACTGGAGCAAGCCAGAGCTCTGCAACAGCTGGAGGGAGGCCTTGTGCACCAGAGTTTTGAAAAATTAGGAAGCTGGAAATGTATGGCGGTTCTCATCAATCTGAGCCCACCAAGACCAATGATCCCCTCAGCACTCCTCTGTTCAGAGACTCTCTGAAGAAGGGTTCTCTGGCAAAGAGCTGGCTCACCTTAAATCAATGGTCTCAAACTTTACTTCCCATTTCAAAGAATCTCCACTAAGCCTAGGGGAAGGGGTGTAGAAATTGGTAGGAGTTTTGTCCAAACAAGGTCTTCAGGATTGCGCCTCTGTCAATAAGTCCTGCAACATGCTTGTCCATGCAGGAAACAGGGAAAAAGTCAGTTTGGGATTCTTATCCATCCGATCTTATCAGGGTGGTAAATCTGGTCTTTGATCTTTTGTCAACAATGCACAAAGTTGGAGGCAGCTGCCACCACCCTGCTCAGCGATGCAGTCATCAGGGTCTCATAAACCATTTATGAAACCTGTCATAAACTGGCCTGATAAGGAGCAGGACATCGGGTTTCAGGAGTCAGCAGCTTCTTGGGGAAGATCTTCCCTCTAACTCCAAGGCTCCTTTGTTTAAATAGCAAACACAAGCCACTGACTGCACCCTGCCATAAAAGCTGGGAGCAGGGAATTTTCACCAGCCCTGGTGTCTGCTGAGTTTGTGTGGCAGGTACTGGCCTTCACCATTTGCCTTCCCCACTTGCCAGTCCTAGGGTAGGAGGGGGAAGAGGGGACGAAGAGAGGAACTGATTAAAATTATAACTGAAGAAGGAAAAATTTATCTACAAACGGATGGTGGGACTGTTTCTAGAATAAGGAAGAAACGGAAGTCTGAGCTGAAATATTTTGGGTCCTTTTATTTCTAGTTTTGATGAATTTTGCAAGATTCTCTGGGTTTGGTCCCAAAGCTGAGCATGGGGTGGGACATGATGAAACCCACCTTCTGTTCCCATCTCCCCCAGTTACTGCAACTATGACTGGACATGTCACAGTCCCTGCCTCTTCCTTACTTTCTTTATAAGGAAATTAAATTGGCCTACCTCACATGTTCTCTGTGCATATGTTTTCTTTCATAATTTTTTTCCAAAAGACTAAGTCCCTAACAGAAAACGAGGTGCCTCCAGTGTCCACCCTGAGGCACCTAAGCCTCAAGAATATGATCACGTTGCGGTGCTGTGCAGTGATTTCCACTTCCTTCAGCAGCACAGAGCACTTCTCAGAAGCACGATGTCCACATTAGCACCATGATCTTGCAGAGCTAGAAGTTAAATAGCTGTACCATGCAGGGGACCACGTCGACCACTCGTTGGGATATTTCTTGTTCTTTGGAACAATTTTGGCCTGGGAGATGCAGTTGGGAAAGGAAACTGCTGCTAGTGTGTATGTGTTGCAGTCTTGTTATTTACACAGAGGATTCAAAACCTTGATTTTCTGAATGCACAGGAAGGGCAATGACAAAATGTAGCCTATGTGCACAACTTAAAGCCCTGCTTCTGGTTAGCACCGAGAGCAAATCCTTCTCCTTTGCTGCCACGAGGCCACATTTTTCATGCATATTCCAGCTGTCTTCAGGAATTTCTCTTTCAGCAAAGACACAAAATAATACATGAAATATTACTTGGAATGCAGAGACACAAAATAATGTCTAGTCAATCACCTGGCTTATGTTTTTCTTTTATTTGCTTGTGTTTTATTTTACTTTGTTTTATTCACAAAGTTGGGGTGCAGACCACTGTTATTTCTGATATCTGACTTCATAAAGAGGCTTAATTGTTTCTTATAAGCAAGTTAAATCCTGTGGACTACACCCTACCATAATAAGATATATTTGCAGCTACGTATTTATTTTATCATGTAATGTCTATGAGATAAGCAGCTGTGATGTTCTAATTGGTATTGTATTATTTAGCAATGAAACTACTTAGAAGTTTGGTGGTGCAATCACATTTTCTCTACCTGTTAATTCAGTCTTGTTTCAGGGCATTGAAATCACTAATAGTAACAATCGTTCAGTGCAAGAAATTGGCGTTGGAACAGCTCCAAACGAGAGAGAGACACACATACAATGATACCTTAATTAGGTATCTGTTATGAGTTGCTTATAGTAATAAAGCACTAATTCAACCCTTGCGTATAACCACAAAACGACCGTAATAAATTTCAGATTTGGTAATAAAACACTACTATATACCTCAATTAGGTGATAAAATAAGACACTTTTTGGAAACATATATAAAATACAATACGCTTCTAATCCTAAATACTTTTTGGATGCAACATGTTGGATAAAGATTCCAGGGGTACCAGAGAGCTGCCTGTATTTTTCCATCAGCGAAGGTGACTGAGTGAAGGACCGATTGCGTTGGCTAGCCTTTGCCTCATGCCATTTAGGCGACCCAGTTCTCTTCCTCGCTTCATTGCAAGCAAACTCAGGACAGAAGAATCTCTACTTGCCGCAGTCAGATGCAATTAGTCAGTTGATCGATCAGCCTCTGTCACTTTGTAGCACTTCTTAATTGTGTGAACTTGCTCCGTCCCTGTATCAGGTTATGTTATTCTACAGAAAAAGAGAAAAAAAAAAAAGGTCTTTTAAATGTTCACACATTATCTAACACCACTCAGAGGGATACAGGCAATGTATGACACTTACTCTGTCATGGTAGTTTACAGAAAATGCGAAAATCATGGAATTTTGTGCACGCTGGTGCAAAGTCAGTGTCCAGCATCCTGCCTGGGTGGCCTTCTAGTGAGCCTCAGCGCTTTGGAGGTGACCAGAGGTCATGAAATTGCTGTTCCAGGGCTTGCTTTTGGATTTGAAAGAAGCGTTTGAATCAACTAAACTAACGAGGATGACGGGAGCCTCCTGCTCCAAACAGCATGACTCCAACCAGGGACTTCCACTGGGGAGCTGTAGGATGCAGGCCCACAACACCATGTTAAATTATCTGCATGAAAATTCCTGGGTACCTTAGTGACGAGACATGCACAAAGAGCTACGTGCAGAGCAAAATGTCTGGAAAACTTAATTTAAATAGGTACAAATTCTAGACCACACGTGCCTATGGCACGTCTTCTGACCACAGGAGAAAACGTGGTGCTGAGGCCGTGGCGCAGGGCCTGTGGAAATGCCCGCTGGAGCTCTGCATCCTGCACCAGGAACGAGAGGGATCCTGCATGAGACTGCGCAGCGGTGGCACGAGTGCTTTCTATACCGTGACCCGGCAGTTTTGGAAACTGAAAGTGCTGTGTGACTAAGTATTTATATGGGTCCTATAAATCAAAGGACCGGAGACTCTGCTATCTGTTCTTCAATTCTCCGTTCTTTTCAGCTCTTATTCCCCCTCCCTGTTCAAAGGAAACTGCTACCAATGTTAACCCTTATGCTCTCCTCTGTTTCTTGCACTACCTTCCAGACTTTTCCACTGCCATACTTCTCATTCTTACCCTTCGGCTTCTCTTTACAACCCTGCGTTATCCTGACAGGTCTTTGTCGCTGTTATATTTTCTCCTACTTTCTGCCCTTTTACTTGCCTCTATCCTATCTTTCTGCTCTAGGGGCTGCAGTTGGGCTGCTTGCTCAAAGTGCCTCACTGAAGTGTTGCTGTCGCTGGCGGAAGGAGGTGATGCCTGGCAGCCCTGGAAAGCAGGCTGCGTTGCTCATCACTCACTTGGCCATAGCCACCATAGTGGTGGTTACAATAACTAAGCTGCGTACATACAGGAGAAACGTGAGCGCATCTCTGCAGGTTGTGTACTGGGGTATATACCTACAGGGCTTACTTCTTGGGAGCAGAGAAGAGCAACGTGTAGCGCCCTGGGCTGTCCTCGCCACCGATAAAATGTACCGGTGGCATCATTGCCTCCATACGGGTCTCTACCAAAGAAGAGCAAACCCGCCTTCCCCGCACCCTCAGAAGTTCAGTGAAGGGTAGGTCATCTTCTGCTTTGCTACGTGCCAAGTGGGACTGTGCCAGACCCTAGTAAAAGCTAAAGGCAAATGGTTACGGTAACTGGAATCAGTGTGGTGTGTCGTCCCACCAAACACTAGCCCAGGAGAGTCAGGGTTTACAAAGTTTCTGGGATTGCTTCATTTAAAAGCAGAATTTGAAGACATTTGCCAAGGGTGAAGAGCTCTCTGTTTTGACCAGCTCGAAGAGGACACACGAGCCGTTCTGTTCTGCTGTTGTGCAGGATGCAGATTAGATCAGCTGTTACCGGGAAAATAATCCTTCTCCTCCAGTCAGAACTGGGAAAGTGTCCCCGCAGAGGTGTTTTGTCACAGCGACTTCACCTCTCTGTCCCACAGGGATGAACTGGACATTTCCCCTCTGAGAGGGGGGTTGCTGGCCTTCAGGAAGACCCCAAAAAGACAACCCACAGCGAAGTAAGTGCACAGCTCTTGCTGCACACTTAACGCCCTCTCTCCACTCATCAAGCAGCTCCATTTTCAAGATCTAAAGACGGCTTCAGTGAGGGAAAGTTTTACACCCTTTGTGTCCCCTCTGGACACATGCTGCCTTTTCTTAGGCACCAGAGAAGCCAGAGAGCAGAGAGATGCTGGAAGTGAGCTTTGTTCCTGCATTCATGAAACAGCTCTTAATTTCCCTAAATTGCTCTTTCCTGAGCACACGGTGCTTTCATTCCTTATCGACCACAGTAAAACAAGCCTTTACTGAACATGTATATTTTATATCTTAAGGATGACTCCCTGTGATGTAGTCGGTAAAATGGAGCAGAACTACACGTGAATTATGTTTATTATTCCCAATGAGCAAAATTTGCTTACTACAAACTGAGTAATGCTGAGGAAGATTATGGATAAATGCAACCAAAGTGATTCAGCCCCCAAAATTTCAAAAGTTTTTGAAGTATGCACCCAGACAGCTGGCTGTAACTGATGAAAAGGCTTTTGTCAATAGTGTGCAGCCTTCTTTGTACCAGTTCGTGCCAAGTGATTTCGTAACGCACAGAACTGTCATTTCTGCAAAGCGCCGGGATCTGAACTGGTGACAGCGCAGAGGAGGCTCAAAATTCTACTGCTGTTTCAGACACACACACAAAAATCAATAGAGCCCTTTCCTAGTCTCATGAAAAAGTCATACCTTTCCGTGTTTCAGAGAAAGAAGGATTACAGTCGATAGCATCCTGATTGCAGCACACAGTTTTCTGCAAGAGCTCAGCCTCCTGGAACCAGGCAAACCCCTTTGTTCAGCTCTGGACCCACCAAAGTGTGGACCTCAGCAGCCAGGGTCAGGTGCTGTGCAACCCCCTGTGCTCTCTGGAAGCTGCTACAAGGGTTTGATTCACTCGAGCAGAAACCAAATCTGCCTGGTCTAGCTGACAGGTTTGGCTGGTGTTGATACCAGGTCTGCTGTCTGTTACTACACACTCATGCTTACCCAGAACTCTGTGCCTTATGTAGGCATCACACAAGGCGGTGGGCCATAAAATCTGGATGTGTAGAGATGTGACAAAACCAGCTGAAACTTCACTGGAGTGATGGTGGGAAATAAACATCCTTCCATTTCCTAATGCCTTCTTGATAATGTGAAAAAATAAATCTCTCAGCCTGAACAGCTTTGTCGCTAGTCAGAATAGAGGGAACATGCTCTCCAGAAGGGTAGACAGACTCTTGTGTTGGATACAGCCATCTCTGCTCCCTCCTTTTGACCCCTTGGAGATACCTTCTATGCAGCATGGCTGGTGCCCTTTCTTAGAACTGGTGCAGGTGATTCTCATGAGTTTCTGGTACTGAGAAGAAGGAACCATTTTCTTTATTTATGACCTCTCAGGAATGTGTTCCAAGAAGGAGTTTCTCTGACTGACTGCACGGTCATGCACTTCTCGTAGACTCACAGACCCATAGAATGGTATGGGTTGGAAGTAACCTTTAAAGATTATCTAGTCAGAGACCCCTTACCCAGCAAGGCTACTGGGTTTGAACTCCTAATTCCACTTCTTTGTGGATTTTGTACTGTCTCACTTTCACGGAATTTGAAGCAGATGTCTACCCTGAAAGTCACCAACCAGAAAGGATATGCAGGAGCCAGCAAGATAATGGCTAATCAAAACGATTGACAAAATGGCTCTGATTCCTCTTTGTTTGAAATTATTTACAATTTAGGAGAGCAGAAATAAGACAGTAATTAAATTCTTGACCGAGTTCAAGATTGAATGAACTCCTTGCTGAAGTTGAAGGCTTCAGCAAATCACCAAAGGTTTCAGGAAAAGCTTCCAGAGTCCTGGG
>VXBL01005986.1:304956-338197 GCA_013400195.1 Aramus guarauna | reverse complement strand
AGGAAAGAAAAGAAAAGAAAATAAATGGACTTAAACAAAGACCTCTAGGAGAAGTCTTTTCTGTGTGTGTGAATCTCGGAAGATCTGAGTCTGAGATTTCATGTGTTCGGAGCAGTGCACTGAAGACAGAGGCACCATCCCATTTCACCTGACTGCTCTTCGATGCTGATTCTGTGGTCTTACAACCACAACGTCTATGTGACCTCATTATCACCCAAGGAAAATTCACCCGCCTGCTTCCTCTTCGCCCTGAGTCCCTCGGGTCACCCGCTCCCCCTTGCCTGACGGAAGCAGGAGTTGCTCCATTTTCCCAAGAGGCCAAGAAGTACAAACGGGCAGTCCTGCAACGCTCCGTACTGCTGAGCTCTGAACCACGGCCAGCTGGCTGGCTGTCAGCACGCAATCCAAACACCGGCCAAGGCTGCGCTGGCTGCAATAAACCCTTCAGGGCTGCAAAACAGGTCAGAGATCTCAAAGAATACAGCTCTGCTTCGATAATGATTAACAGGATGGTGGTAAAAGTCCCTGAGGCTTTGGCCAGCTCGGTGTGTGTGCATGCACACACGTGCATATGCCAATGGGAAAGTTTATCTGTCCCAAGCCCAGAAAACCCTTTGCAGAGGCAAAGCCTCCCTCCTGGTGGGCCATTCGCTCAACCCACACTATGGCCCACTGTTCCTGACTTTGCCTTGGCAGAGAGTTCCTCACTGTTACATTTAAAACCAAGAGCACAAGGTATCAGGCTGGGTTAGCATTTCCCTAACTTCTGTAAAGGATAAATATGCAAGACCAGATTCCAGTCTCTGGTTCATGAAAGTAAATCTGAAATTGGAGACAACTGGAGTTTTCTTAACTTTTGGACCCTCTGACTGAGAGCAGAATCTGCACATCTGGCCTAAACTGATACCCTATAATCTTGACTGTTGTGTTAAGTGCCAGTGCATATCTTAAAACCAAGTGATTATCTGTTAAATTGTTAATTTCCAAAGCAAAATAACTTTCCAGTTACTTGTGGATCTTGCAAATTTTTACATTGTTCTTAACTTCTCCTTCATATGTTTTAGAATCATGAAGTCTAGGAATTTTTCCCATGTTTTACAAAGCACACCATTGTACCTTTTTTGAAAACAAGTGTTTAAAAAATCCAACTGTACTATGTAAGCTGGTTACCCTTGGTATATAACTCTGTGTGTGTCTGTGTGTATATATACTCATATAATGGATCTATATACTCATATAATGGATCTAGGTTCTGTTGTTAGATGGACAGCTAGAAACAATAACACTCATCATGACATCTGAATCATTAGAAGTACCTATTGCCACTTCCCCTATGCTCCATTATATTAAAAAAGCTTCCAAAAGGTGAAACACTGGGGGCAGATAACGGGAACAAGGTGGAGACAGAATCCCCCTCTGACCCTTCTTGGCTTCCCCTTGGTGGAGGGATCAGCAAACAGACACACAGGGACGCTGCTGAATGCCCAGCGTCTCTTCTGAATGATCTGAACCACTTCAACTACTACTTGCAGTTGAAATTGCCCAAGCACGGCCATAACAGTCTGCAAGCTGCACCAGACACCCACTGCCAGCCCTGGCTGAGCATGAGGTTCCATTCCGTGTTGCTGAGGCACCTAAAGCAGCCAGCAAAGTGGCAAGGAGCTCTGCAGTGGGGCAAGGAGCTCTGCAGTGGGGCAGGGAGCTCCACAGTGGGGCAGGGAGATCCATGAGGAATGCCAAATCAGGTCCCTTGTAATCAATGACCGTTTCCTTCCTTTGTCAGGATCTTGACTGGCAATCTGATCTTTGCAGGAGTTTCCTCTATCCCAAGCCAGTGTCAACAGAAAAGCAAATGGATGAAATGTAAATGGAGACCACAAAACTCCTGGGTAAAAGCGGATAACATTCCTTGACCTTCCTGCTCATAAAGCTGCATTACTTCCTCCTCTACAATGAAGATTAGTAGTTATATAGTATTTACATTAGTTTATATGGCTACATCCTCAAAGCCTTTATTCAGCTCAGTAAGGCTCTGCCAAAGCCCAGGTGTGGGTTTGCAGAGGCAGTGGGAGCTGTGGCCTCCCATTAACACAGCCAGCTCTGGCGCACGCTCTCGCTCATGTGCTCATGAGAGAGACTGGAAGACTTTGAAAAAATAAATGCCCAACTCATAGACAGTGATTGCGAGGCTGGATGAATTCAGCCCCATGAAAACCTACTTCATTTAGCTTAGGCAAAGCAGTTGGAGGGGAATAGAAAGGCAGCTGAAATCAATTTCAGCATCAGAATATTTTTGTGCGTATTGTTTAAGTCTTCTTTTGTATGCATATGAAAGAGGAAGACAACAGCTGAAGGAGCAATCACTGGAATTAGGACTCCAGCTCTCCAAGTGCTTGCACCAGTTGAAAAAAAGCAATGCTTCTTAAAAAAATGTGCTGATGTTGGTGTAAACCTGGAGGGGGAAACAAGCCTCCCGAATGAATGCAATGCAGACCTTCTGTTTGTTCTGCACTTGTCCGTAGCAGAAATACCAGGAAATGTCTTTATTCTGGAGAAATAAATTAAACACCGTAACAGTTTCCCCTTTTAAATAAGCATTCTATTAGGGAGCTGATTTTTTATTTTTTTTAATTCTGCTTACTGGTTATCTGAGAAGATAAATAGTTTAATTTGCTTTATGATATTACTTAGATTAATTAGCTGGTGTTTACATGGCACACTAAGTATGTAGAGCACTATAAATGCTCATACCTTTTGTAGAAGTCATTACATGCAGCTTGGAGCATCCTTGGAGTATTTGTTATGAAAGGTTAAAATGTTCTGGACTCCGTTCTTTCCTTTGTTGAGGACCAAACAGATGTTTCAAACACTCTTCACTGGCCTCTTAATATTATCCAGGAATAACATGGGAAAAAAAGGAATGCTGCCTCCCATGTTCACCCATACCACACCTCTCCCCTGGCCTTCCAGGAAGGTCCCTGAGTGAAAATACTATTGAATTGTTCTTTCAGTTACTGCCTGATTTCTACTTTGTGATTAAAATATTTATTGATGATAGCACCAGGGTGTTAAGCCCTCAAATAAAAACAGCTCTGGGATCTTCCTGAAAGCAATGTTTTAAACCTTACAGTGTCTGATTATAGGGAGCTATGCGCACAGCTTCTTCCTTCCTTCCTTCCATAGCTATGCTTGTGTTTTCCCTTGCTGCCTTTATTTTTGCATTTTTCAGCCTCTTCATTTGCTTCTTAGCAACACATTTTCAGGGCAACAGTGCCTACACTCTTGTCATTAAGCCTCAATATTCATCGCATAAAGCCACAACCACACAGTTTTTGGTTTAGCTGATCCCTGTGTCACAGTTAAGGGAAGCAGCCCGGGAGGAAATAACAGCACACCGAGGTGCCCGAAGGGAGCGAGGCTGGTGGCCAGGTGTCCCTGGTCTGTCTGATTCCTACCAGGCATCTTTGATGGTCACCTTTTCCTCTGCCTTCCCTAAAGTCAGCCGGCTGGGGCTCTGGGAAAGGGCTCGCCCAGCCAGATGAGGGTCCATCCACATGTGAGTGAGGGGCTTTGGGGTTCCTCCTGCAGCACACGACAAGAAGCATTCCCACCCAACATACAACTGAGCTCTACCTGGAGCACAGATGTCTGCAACGGGGCAGAAAAATCACTCCCTAAGAAACCCCTTTTGCTCTTCAAATGCTCAGATGACCTAGAATCATTTTGTTGCACTCTTTTTCTTTCTTACATACGCTGGCTGGCTGCACAGGAGGCAATACAGACCTCTCCTGGAAAGATGGAGATGTGGATTGAAATGTGCTCAGTCAAGGACTGAACTCACATCTCCACCATCCTCGAGGCGTGCGCTAGCCACAGAGCTGAGGAGGCAAAATTGGGGATGGCATTAGAGGAAGGCACTGTGATGGCTCGTCTGTGGTTCATTAATGACGGTGTCACCAGCACATGGGGTCTGCAAAGCCACCCTGAACAGCAGATGCCTCTTCTGGCTCTAGGAGGTAAAAAAAGGGCTAAGATTTGGGTATAAAAGAGTGTCAGTCTCAATGACAGCCATTAGAGAAAGTCACTCCTCCAAGGACCATAATCAGAATCTAGGATGCCCCCATGTTAGGATCCAGGCTGCCACATCGTATGAGCAGTGAGACCAGACTGCACTTCACACACCTGGGGACTTTTCCCTGTATAGCCCAGGCACTTCTGGAAATGTAAGGCAGGCACTTACATATTGCACACACCTGTAACTGCCAGCACAGGCTCTTTGCATTTCATTTCACGCACCTGCAGCTTGCAGAGAGGCTTAGCCCTTTGGCTCAGGTTGATCTCCAGCGCCTGGTCAAGGGAGCCCTAGAAATATGGTTTGTCACTCTAAGGACGTGTCCAGCCCCTCCCATGTTTAAAATGCCTCCCTCTGGGGATTCAGCAGGCATTCTCCAGTGTTCAATACAGAGAATTTCACATTCCATGTCAGCTGTTTCAGGCTGTGGCAGGATGCTGTGTCCCTGTAGGGACGAGAATTTGCTCACCCGCTGGTCCTGCCGATACTCCTTCTTTCCACACTGGTCTCCACTCTGGCCTGTCTGCTCTGAATCCACACTCCCCTGCACGGGGACATGCTCCGTGTGCACCTCACTGTTGTGGGGTTCGCACGCCTCCAAAGATTTCCTTTGGGCTTAATGAATGGTACACATCTGCCTTAACATTTACACCGTGTTTATAGACAGGTGACAGGGGATATTGCTTTAAGGCTAGAAAGATACGGAGAAAGCTGACAAAGGTGATCAAAGGTATGGTAAGGCTTCTGTGCATGGAAAAAAGCAAGTAGAAGGAACTCCTTAGCCCAAAAACGAGACAGGAGGATATGCTAGCAGGTTATAAATTACAAACAACATGGAGAAGATGAAGAAGGATCGACTGATCGGCCTTTTTTAGTACAAGAGCTAAGGCAACTCATACAAAAGAAGCAGACTGTAATTTCAGGAAAAACAAAATGAGATTTATTTTTATACAGTGTGGAATTTATGCAGTTGCAGTGTTTAAATTTGTGATGCTACCTGTGAGAGGACATTACGGATGTAAGGTAAAGGTGCACAGTGTCACGTATGTTTTGGACATCCTCAGGGAAGGTGAAATCCACTGAGGTGCCTTAGGTGCGAAGGCCCCAGAGGCCCCTGAGCCATAGATTGCTGTGTGATGGAACAGATTTTTTGGAAACATCTCAGTATACACGCTCAGTCCTTCTGCTTCTTCTTGAGCCACTTCTGTTGGTTTTCTCCATTGGAGATGGGCATCAACACAACCTTAACAAGACTAAACAGCCTCCTTCTCTCTTCAGCCCTCTGCTTGGGACAGGGTGCTGGGCTGGCTTGGGCTGGCCACTCCTACGTTCTCACCATCATCCCTGTGCCATCCTGGTTTAGTGACAAGCAGTGGTCTTCCAAATATTTTGAGATCTGCTCAGGAACTGGGTCAGGTAACTCCCATCATACTCCAGCTGCTGGATTTACACAGACCTAATTGCAAAGAATCACACAGTTGAATACGGGACTGAGTTGCACTCTCCCAGCTGCTCTCCTGTCGAGGGTCTGTCCTCTGGGAGGAGGGATGCCGAGGACTGGGAGGAGGGATGCCACCCCCTCAACCTCCCCTCCTTCCTCCTCACCCCAGGAAAAGGAAGGGTGAGTTTCTGACTATGCAATTTCACCTTTGCCTCTCCATCACCTGTTTTTCTCATCCGCGTTGTGTTTCAAAGCAGCTATGCACAACAACGGACGTGGCAGAGATGGCACCCAGAGGTAGGCAGATTTTAGGAGTGGATGATCAGTGACTGGTATCGGGCAAGATAAAACTACTCTAGATCTGCCCAGTTAACTCAGCAGCACAGAGCTGAGTGCTGTTTTCTTTCCTTCCCATTTCCCCTGAAAGCTAATACTCTTTGCAACACCAGCAAAATGTCAGCAACCCCATTATTTTTTTACCCTCGCAGCAACCTCCAGGCACAAAGCTCCCAATCATTAAAGCCGCTTGAGTTTGGCCTCTGGTGCTGGCTCCGCAGTCCCACTGTTTAGTACAAACCATCAGATGTCGTCGCTGTGGTGCCCGAGCAGCCCCGACACAGCTCTCACCGCGGCTGCCAAGCACACCGTGGCAAAACAGTCCAACAAAAGCAAGGGTGGATGCTCCCCCTGAGAAGGCGGCTTGTGTGACAGCAGCTACTGCCGAGAGTCCAGCTGGGACCACGGAGGATTGGCTCGTAAAACATCACGGAAAGAAAAATTACTACGCCATGGAGAACAGGGAAGGTGGGATGAGAGACGTGAGAAAAAGGAGGTGAGACCTGCTGCATGCCAGGTGACCAAGAGGGATGAGGCTGGAGCACAGATCACCATGGCAACGCCATTTGGGGAGGCCTCGGCTGCAGCCGGTCCTGCTGGCGTGACACGTTGCCTCAGCTGAACGCGTCGGGTGTACGGCGGTGGGCAAGGACGCGCTGAGTGGGACAGAGCCCGGACCTTGTGTCTGACGGGTATAGCAGCCCCTTAGCCCCCCTCAGCTGCACGGGACACAGCCTGGGCTGTGAAACAGCTCTCACTCATTCACCTGGGCATCGTGCAGACACCTCGGGAGTAGAGACACCGCTATGGAACCAGGTTTGCTTCATGTTGGATTCGGCTATTGTTTGCAATACCAGCCACCCAGCAGCCCACACACGCTGGCCAACAGAGCCTTCAGCATCACTGCCTCGCTGCAGGGCGAGACTTTTCTGTTCCTTTTGACCAACGTGCTGCTTTTGACCCTGTCTGAGCTGGGGTTCTCCTCAGGAAAGGAGGTGAAGCGGTGGTAAAGGCAGATTTGGAGCTGCTCAGGAGCTGCGCTCAGCCCCGGACCTCCCAGAGCCTGCCTGCCTACAGACCTGCCTTGCTACTGACTCCAGCGTCAAAGGCGATAATGCCTGACTCCAGCTCTGCTTTTGGCTGGAGGCTTCATAAGAGCTTTCACTTGTGCGGGTTCCTTGGCGTCTGACAAGCCGAGGGCTCAGCTACAGCTGTTTGCTCAGCAAAGCTACTGAAAAGGGTCCTTGTCTCCGTCCGGCTATCCACTTTCATACAGACACAATTTTCTTTGAAAGCTCTGTCCGGCTGCCAGGTCAGACTGAAGTCAGCCAACATTTTACACTGAACACGGAGGGGACACTGCCAGCTCAACCGCTCTGCATGCTCAAACCAAACAAGGCTAATAAGAAGCTACCAACAACTAACTTCCCATCTTAGAGGACATGTGAGGAGAAGCCTAACATGGGTCTGTTCTGATTAGGTATCAGTCAATGTGGCCTTTGATAGGACAAGTGGTAATTGTTTTAAAATTGAAGAGGATAGATTTAGATTACATATAAGGAGGAAATTCTTTATGATGAGTGTGGTGAGACACTGGAAGAAGTTGCCCAGAGAAGTTGTGGATGCCCCCTCCCTGGAAGTGTTCAAGGCCAGGTTGGATGGGGCTTTGGGCAACCTGGTGTGGTGGAGGGTGTCCCTGCCCATGGCAGGGGGGTTGGAACTAGATGATCTTTGAGGTCCCTTCCAACCCAAACCATTCTGTGATTCTATGATTCCCTGATTATGGGGATGATGGAGCAAAGGGTGCCCTTAAAAAACTGGCCCACATCAGCAAACCAGGAGGAGTGCTTGGGAAGATGGAACTAGGTTGTCATATGAGCTGGACTGACTGCAGAAATGGCTTGACATCAAAAAGGTGAAATTCACACAGAATAATATGCAGACTGTGACACTCTTGATGAAGAAAACAGGGTGATATAACAAGGCAAGCACCAGGTCATTACGGAATGTAAAGTGACCACATTGTCTACCAACAGTAGGACAAAAGTAGCCAGGCTTCTATGAAAACCATGGGACACAGGAACACTTTCCAGGCTCTAGATCCAGCTGCCATGTCCCAGCTGCAGTTTGTGATGGGATCTGGGTGCATATCCCCTTCATTCCCCAAGATCCTGGTTTTGGAAGGATGGCCAAGCACAAGGGACAGGGATGGAGATGTCACATACTCCAACAGCCTCTGTGGGGAAGGCACTGGCCTCACTGCTTGCACCCAGCCTGGTGTGCAGTGAGGCTTTGCTGCAGAGTAATTTGCTTTTGAAATTAAGACATTTTTTTCTAGGGTACTGATGACTCAAGGGAAATCGCACAATCCATATGTAGACACAGAAGGCCAGTTGGAGGCCTTTGAAAAACAGGCAAGGCAAAATTCTGTCAGAAGGCATCCAAGCAGACGAGTTTCACTAAATTATCTGCTTCAGCCTATTATATTTGATCTCTGATTGATAAAAAGCCAAAATATTCACACATTTTCTTTTTCAGAAAGGGGAATTTTGTTTATTAAAATACAATGAAAACTCACCTAGCCCCACTGCTTTTCAACTTGCCTTCGACTTCAGGAAATCGTGATCATGCTGGGAACTTCTCTATTAATTCTACTGATGCTTGGAAACCAAATACCCTGGGGCCTTAAAAATGCCATCATCAGACAGGCTAAATAGGTACATAGACATTTGTGAACCAGAAAGCTGGCAGCATGCATTGGGTAGAAAAGTCTTTAAAAGAGATTCTCTTTAGTAAAAGACGATTATAACAACATGTGACCATAGCAACAGCGAAGCGAGATGCAGAATGGAAGAGGTAAATATTCCCTTTAGCAGATGGATGGCTCTCCTGTCTTCCATTGAAATTGTATCCTGAAAGGATAACATCAGAGATTTGTTCAGAAAATTGTTATTTCTGAATGCCCTGCACACACACAACTCCCCTGAGCCTTGGAAAAGCCTTTTCTCATTTTACAATGTGAATGCTGTTTCACAGGGATGCATCTGTATTAGTCTTTAGAGGGCAAGCCTGGGAAATCTAGAGGCCAGCGAGTCTCCCTCCTGCCTGGTCTCCCTCAGCAGCGACGCCGGGTCTCCCTGCCATCCCCAGGGAGATCCCTGCTGTTCCCTCCTTCAAGTAGCTTCAGCAGTTTGGTCCCTAAATCTCTGCTCACCATCTCCAAGCCGGTGTGAAAGAGCAAGTGAATTCTATGAGAAATAAATAAATCTGCTTGTTCTGC
This sequence comes from Aramus guarauna, assembly GCA_013400195.1. Lineage (NCBI taxonomy): Eukaryota > Metazoa > Chordata > Aves > Gruiformes > Aramidae > Aramus > Aramus guarauna. Next base: position 329,068 of record VXBL01005986.1, on the reverse strand, counting down.
TCCATGCTGCATTTGTTCCTCTTGGAAAGAAAGTGCACAGGAGTTTCTCTTCCTTCTGAGAACCAGAGCCACCAGCCACAGGGCTGGGTCCACCACGGCCACACAAGCAGATAAAAAAAAAAATGTCCCATGGGCAAAATGAGGTCCTGCAGGCCTTTGATTTTAGTATTTACTCTTCCCTTCCCTTTCGATTCCTTGCACGAAGTATTTCCAGGTGACCCTGTGTGGGTCAATAAATAATATATCATCCCCTGATGAAAAAAAAACCTAGTTATGTCAAAGGCGCCTTTCAGTCTGAGGCTGGCTGGAGTTTATCTCTTACCTTCAACTGGCAGTTTAGAAACATTACGACAATCAGATAACCAGAAATGAATAAGCACTTCGATGGTTCAATATCTCACCCCACAAGTGACAATAAAAAGCTCATAACTTTTCCAATGGCACGTTTATATGTGCAGCAGGCAGGGGAAGCAGAGTGGCAGAGTCTGCTGAGCCCAGAGAGGTGGCACGCATTGCCCACATGCAGGTCGCATATCTACCGCTTAGAGGAGAGACCACAAGCACAGCTCTCCACAAAATGTTTATGTCTCACCAGGAGACCTTCAGAGCATGACTCCACAGCCTATGTTGTTTTTCCTGGGGACCTCATTAGGCTGCAGGGGAAAAAAAAAAAAAAAAGGTCTCCCTTGTTCTTACCGTTTTGCAGGTAGAAAAAATGAGGGTGACATGCAGGGGTGGCAGGACAAGGTTATAATCCACAATTTGTGAGACCCATTTCGGCCCCTCCCCGTGACCATGACTTCCATCGGACTGGCAGCAGGAGTTTTATAAAACCTCAGGGAAAATGCATGGCAGTTTCTGATGGAAACGGGAGGGGGTGAGTTGTAATAGACTGCAGCCATCCCTGAGAAAGCGAGGGAGCAGGAGATCTGCAGCAGCTCCGGCAGCGATGAGTTTAATTTGCCTCTGTGCGCAAAGGTGCTGCATAGAGATGGCAAGGCTGGAAGCAGAGGAGGTGGGAATCTCGCCGCTCTCCGAGAAACACTCCTCAGGACTGCACAAAAAGTGGCTGCACCCAAATTTTCTGTTGAGGGTACGTCATCTACACCAGAGGAGCCTTTTGGCTGCATTATTGCTGGTTTCTTGCTAACCCTCCTCCAAGTCACCTGTACAGGAGGAAACATCGTGCACGTCCAGTAAGCAAAGACATTGCTTTTCAAGGTTTTTCAGGTTTGAGGGGCGGGAGGAGTTGGTAACTGCTTGAATGGCAATGGGGACTAGATTTTTGAAATCCAGATCTCCCCTTGCTAAGCAACGGCACTAGTGTGGACTGAAGGCCACGTCACATTTCTCTCCAGGTTGATGGTCGGAGCTGATAAACTGCCCGGGTTTAAGATCAATCTTACGTGTGTCACGCTGCCTGCTGTTACAACATGGGGTGTTAGTGATGACGTTTAAAGTGTTCTTGAGGCTCAAGTCCCCCATTTATCTGCAGAAGAATGAGCTGGCTTTGGCTGGGATAGAGTTAAATTTCTTCATAGTAGCTGATATGGTGCCGTGTTTTGGATTTGTGCTGACGACAATGTTGATAACACCAGGACGTTGTAGTTATCGCTGAGAAGTTCTCACACAGCATCAAAGCCTTTTCTGCTCCTCATGTTGCCCCACCAGCAAGTAGGCTGGGGGTGCACAAGACATTGGGAGGGGACACAGCCAGGACAGCTGCCCTCAGTTGACCAAAAGGATATCCCATACCATATGATGTCATGCTCAGTAATAAAACTACGGGGGGGAGGGGATCAGTTTGGTGATGGTGAGCAATCATTTATTTTTTTTATCACTTGTTTTCCTTGGGCTTTATTTTTTTTTTTTAAATATTAATTATTAAACTGTCTTTATCTCAACCCACTAGTTTTCTCACTTTTTTCACCCTTCTTTCCCACCCCCACGCCCACCCCCACACACTCGGGGGGGACGATCGAGTGAGCAGCTTATGTGGGCCTTAATTGCCCACCGGGGTTAAATCACGACAACCCACAAAGTGCGCACGANGTGGACACCCCCCCCAAAAAAAAAAGGATGGCTGCATCTCCTGCATCACCTTTATCTGCAGTTAAAGCAGAGCTTCAACTGTTATGGAGCGGGGTACAGGATTTCTCGGGGTCCCCCAGTTGTTTTTCCAGCTGAGTGGTGGGGTGGGAGGTGTCTGTAGTCATCCCCTGCTTGATGACATGTGGAAGGGCTGAGGTCTCCAGGATGTGATGTCTACAATTTGGTGTCGCTTGGTTGTTTGTGCCTGATGCATCAGGACCATGTGCTGAGAACCGACCTGCTGCAAGCAGAACCATGCTGTGGAGACCAGCAGCACGAGTCTGAGATGGACCCAAGCACAACTACAGGCTGGGCGGAGAATGGACTGAAAGCCGCCCTGAGGAGAAGGACTTGGGGGTATTGATTGATGAAAAGCTTAACATGAGCTGGCAGTGTGCGCTTGCAGCCCAGAGAGCCAACCGTATCCTGGGCTGCATCAAAAGAAGGAGCACCTCTCCGGTGAAGACAGGCTGAGAGAACTGGGGTTGTTCAGCCTGGAGAAAAGAAGGCTGTGGGGAGACCTTAGGGCAGCCTTCCAGTACCTAAAGGGGCCTACAGGAAAGGTGGAGAGGGACTGTTGACAAAGGGCATGGAGCGACAGGACCAGGGGTAATGGGTTTAGACTAAAAGAGGGTAGATTTAGATTAGATGTTAGGAAGAAATTCTTCCCTGTGAGGGTGGTGAGGCATTGGAACAAGTTGCCCAGAGAAGCTGTGGCTGCCCCCTCCCTGGAAGTGTTCAAGGCCAGGTTGGATGGGGCTTTGGGCAACCTGGTCTAGTGGAGGGTGTCCCTGCCCATGGCAGGGGGGTTGGAACTAGATGATCTTTGAAGTCCCTTCCAACTCAAACCATTGCATGATTCTATGATTCTGTGATTCTAAAATTCATGTGAGCTGGATGGTCCTACTGGCACAGAGAAGTCAGTGATGGAGGTTTGTGCATCCTCCTGGGCTCCCAGACAGCCCATTGCAAGGCAGCGGCATGGGGATGTCCTGAAGCAGAGTGAAGGAATAAAGAGTGAATAGTTGATGGAGATAATGAAGTTATTTAGATAATGCTGGAAAGATGGGGACAGGTGAGAAGACATAAGCCTGTAAGACTCAGCAGTGGGGTTGGGGAGAGTAAGTATGCTAGAACAGGAGAGTGTGCAAGTAACTGTCTACTGGGCCAGAGGAACATGGGCACACACACGTGCATGCTGGCTGATTTGATGGTGAAGGAGGAGAGGGAAAGAGAATACCAGCTTTTGCAGAAAGGGAGAAGGGTGAGGAAGAAAGAAAAGAGGAAGAAGGAAAATGTGAACAAATGGGGAAGGCAGAAAATATTTCTCAAAAGCAAGGGCCTGTGCCAAGGCTAGGTGGGCATGGGAAAGCTGCAGGCAGGGCAAGAGCTGGAGTTTTTGGGGTGGGGCTTCCTAGAGCATGGGGAGGAGGCGAGTGGCTGCTGTTGCTAGATCTGCCCCCCAAAACTACTTTATGCTCTGTGATGCTTCTTTGGCAGAGCAAAGTTCCAGGGGGCTGGTAGGTATGTAAGGGCTGAGATACTCTTCTGTTACTCCGGACATCCGTCCCCATGCTCCTGTTCTAGGCTGCACTGTCACAAAATTAGACCAACACAACTGCACCTGGGAGTACGTGAGGGACCTGTTTTTCATTCTCAGGAACTAGGAGTCTTTTCTTGAGAATCGTAAAAACTTGTTGTCGTTGAAGAGAAGGCCCAGAGATGTTACAGTCGGTCTTTCTGCCAATGCTGAATTATTCTTAGAACACATTCTTTTGGCTTTATTTAGTTACATTTTAAACAGCCAATAAAACAAATTCACTGTCTAATCCGTCTTCCAGAAAGCTCGGCAGATATACAGCTTTAGTTTTAATTTTGCAGCTCTCACAAGCATTTCTTGTAATCTTTGAGATGACTTGCGTTTAAGTTTAAGCAAAACAAGAACAAAATTAGTAGACTCATATGTCTCAGTCAGTTTGGACTTTCAATATTGGCAACACACTGCTGTTGTTTAAGTTCAGTCTGGTGCAATAACTCTAGCTAACATACAGTAATATCTCTAAAAACATTCAGTGTTACAAATAGAAGCAATAGGAGAACGAGCAATGAAAAAAAAATCAATCATACTCTGACTCTCAGGTTGGTGCTTCTTTGGGGAATCACCTATTAGCATAGAGATTGTCCTTCAGATAGTACGTGATGTACCCTGGACTTTGAAAAGCCTGAGAATAAATGGGCTTAAACTTGAATAAGTTGAGGTTGACCATCAGAATTTGAAGAGTTCTATGAAAATGAGAGTCAGGGACAGAGTCTTCCTGGATAAGCAGGAAGATCAGACCCAAGTTGTCTCCCCTGATGACTTGAATGACTTACAGAAAGGATGAGGAGTTTGTCAGCCATGACAGCAGGGGACGTGCTGCAGGCCTCTGCTCCAGGAACGCTCAGGTTTGCTGATTAAAGCATGGGGTTACTCACATGAGGAGTAAAATGAGAAAGGATCATTTCTACTCTGAGGCATGGAGAGGAGGTCGCATGGGTGGTGGCACTTCGCAGGTGCTGTCAGTGTTCTCAGTGATGTCTTCTCTGTCATTGCAAAGGGTTTGTAGGACAGGTCCTTCCTTCCTTCCCTCTCCAGAGCACGTGTCAGCAGTAATTCCCCTCTGCTGAACCCCAGTGATCTCACACAAGCTTTTGGTGGGGATGTGGCAGCTGACTGGTGGCTTTTTGGCCACAAGCTGCTGCAGAACCCATGAGGGATGTCCATGAGCCAGTGCTCGTGTGTCCCAACTGCTAACCCCACTCCGTCTCCACCAGCTGATGGTGGAGATGTTGCTGGTTGCAGAGGAATGTGAAGACTTGCCAGTGCTGGGTCCTGTTCCAGGTTTCAAGAAAGAAGTGTGCTGTACTGGTTACAGTCTGTTCTTTGTCTGCTTATCCCCCGCAAGCCAGCTTGACCCCTTCTGCCCCTGCTGTCTCAAATCTATCTGTCTCCTAGAGCCCTCCTCCTCCTCCCCCCATACCTTTTATCCTTGGATGAACTTATTTCTGTCTGGTATTTGAACAAAGACACCTCCTTTCCCTCCTTGCTTCCCTGTGCCAATGGGAGAGGTATCAAAAGCAGAGGTTGAGAGGCTTTCTGGCCTCTGGTCCATGGCACTCAGCAGCTGAAATAATTCCAGGAATTCCTGCTCTGACATCGACCTGTGGATGAAGCATGGGTCAGTGTCCACTAGAGATGGCCTGTGTGCAGGATGGGCAGCACACCAGGGATGTGCTGGGGCAGAGCAGGCTCAGTGCCGGCATAAACATCCACAGAGAGACCGAATTCAGAAAAGTCTCTGGGGAGCATGTGAGATCTGAGAAACCAGAGGCTGATAAACTTCAAAAGCATTGATGATTCGTGGTGGTGTTTTGAGCCCAGAACTTCTACTGTTACATCCCGCGATGTACAAAAAAGCCATCTGCAAAACATTTCCACCTAATTTAGTTCTTGGAAACAGCTGAAACACCACAATCCCATTACTAATAACGAGCTCAAGGCAGACTACCAGCATGGGAAAACTCAGTTCAAATGATGCCTACTTGGCAAAATTGTAAAGTCACCAAAATCACAGGGATGGCATAAATGAGAGCCTAAGCTGCAGGTGGCACCACGTGGAGCATATTTTGGAGTGATAGCTACCAGTCTGCTAGATAAGCTAATGCCATCATGCTCCCTTTGTCCTTGACATCCACTAGCAATGAGTCAGTAATAGCAATTATTTAAATAAAAAAAACAACTAAACAACCTTTTATTAAGTCATCAAAAAAGCACATTTTCCCAAGCTGAGTCACCCCAGCATGACTGTCCCTCTGACTAATGAGGTTCTCATGCCACAGTCCCTGCCGCAGCATCCCTGCTCTGTCGATCTTTCTGCTGCCTTGCTCGTAGCTGCTGTATCTTTTGCCGGCTTTCATGTGTAATGATGACTGAAGCGAGGCCTAGGGAACAACGTGCCTGCATTTAACACCAAACATGGTGTGGTTTGTGGTGATTCTTATCAGTGGGGTGAGGTATGTTTTCTGGATGGGACTGAGAAAGAAAAAATAGAAAGAAAATAAGCCTAGAGCAAGCCTAGGTATCAATACTTGTCCAAGATGGAATGCAGCATGGCAAATAACTTCCCCAAGGAGAAAGGTCAAAGTGGCATTGCTCGATCTGCATCAGTGCAGTTCACTTCATCCTCCTCTTGCTCATTTGAGGAGAGATGCTCCCCAGCTCAGGACAGTCCTTTTAGACAAGACTGAGCCTTTCTTCCCTGTATAGACACTTCCTGCAAGGAAGGTTTTATTTGTGCATAAATTTATCAGCTTTAATTCTGTGCTGGCTTTTTCCAGGATAGGTATTAGATGCAGGTGGACTAAGCCAAAATTGCTCCGTTCCATTTCCAAGCACGAAATAAAGGGAACTACCACGGGTTTTAGCATTACCGGCTTCAGAGGACCTTCTTCTGGAGAAACGATTGCATCCCCAAGGCTGCTGGCCTATGTGACTGGCATGCCAGGGCTGCTTTGAACCCCGCACAGCTTTGGCCAGCTTCTAGACCTCAGCTGGCACTTGTTTGGCAGAAAGGTCTCAGTAGCCGCCTTCTCCTTCCTCTCTGAGCCCACTATGTTCAGACACATGACTCTGCACGGCTTTATGCCCCCACATTCACTCACAGCTCCAGTCTCCATCCCACACAGCTTGGGCTTGAGCTCTGGGCCAGCAGCTTCTCCATGGCCATCCATGACCTTCCCAACTGCTGCTGCTGTGTCAGGAGTGAACTGTCGCAGCACTAGGCAGGGCTGCAGGCAGGGGTAAGAGGGCAGCCCTGGGGACTGGGCAGAAGGATAGGTGAAGTGGCTGTGAGAGGCAGGTGGTGCCAGAGATGGGGAAAGTAGGGCTGGTGGGGTGAGATGGGCAGAGACACGGGGTACAGAGGTGCATGACGGCTGTGGGATGCTGAGGTGGGCTATGAAGATGATGAGGGGACTGGAGCATCTCTTGTATGAGGAAAGGCTGGGAGAACAGGGGCTGTTTAGCCTGGAGAAGAGAGGACTGAGAGGGGATCTCATCAACGCTTAGAAATATCTACAGGGTGGATGTCAAGAGGAAGGGGCCAGACTCTTTTCAGTGGTGCCCAGTGACAGGACAAGGGGCAACGGGCACAAACTGGAACACAGGAGTTCCATCTCAACATGAGGAAAAACTTCTTCACTCTGAGGGTGACCGAGCACTGGGACAGGCTGCCCAGAGAGGTTGTGGAGTCTCCTTCTCTGGAGATATTCAAACCCCACCTGGACACGATCCTGTGCAACCTGCTCTGGGTGACCCTGCTCTAGCAGGGGGTTGGACTAGATGATCTCCAGAGGTTCCTTCCAACCCGTACCAATCCATGATTCTGTGAATCTGTGAATCTGTGATTCTGTGATTCTGTGAATGTGAGGCACCGGGAGGGACGGTGGCTGCTGGGAGCTGTTGGCATAGACCACCCTCAGGGTGACGTTTATTGGTTTCTCAGGAACCCGAATGTCCTTTTTACCTGAGTGGGTTTGGTACACGTTGGTTTTGCATAACAAATTTTCCCAAATTATCTCTTATGGTATTTCCTGTAAGGCCTGAGTGTGGTGGGCTGAGTGCCCCTTATTAGGACCAGCTTTTGAAGGAATAAGATGTACTTTCAGCTAATTGCCTGTGTGCTCAGAGTTGCCCCTCATTTCTCAATTCCTCGAGCAGTGCAGTTATCAGGAGGGCAGAAGTACTTGCTAGACCTTTCAAAGCAATGATACAGAGAACAGACTGACATTGTTACCATCCATAGAGAACAATCTATTTTAAATAACATCATTAAAGTCCCCATTTACTAATTACACTTTATTAGTTGGTGGATATCAGTTTTCTGAAGAAGCAGCATATGTAGACCTATTGCTTATACAAATCCACAACATGAAGCGTTACTATGAATAATATGTTAGCACATGAGATACATGACTGAAGTTTGTGAGCAGCTACTGGAAGTGTGGGCTTTTTTGAAGACAAGCTAATCTGCTTGTTCTTTTTGTCCATCTTTTCCCCCAGGCAGGGAAAACTTTGGTGGCAATGAAGGATATGGGCGCTGGGGGGGCTGCCTGAAGTGTCAGTAAAGCTTGACTGGTGCAAAAGAGACGATTAGTTACTGAGTGTGCTAAAAAAGCCCAGCATCCCATAAATGAATCTCTGTCCTTGTCTAAATTAACGGCAATTTCCATACAAGCGAGAAGTGTGCGTCTTCCAATAGCCTGCCGTGCAATCTCATGCGCTTCTGTTTATTTGCTTAAGGTTGTAGAGCTGCTGGACGGCTACATCTCGCACCCTTCGCAGGAGCTGTGTCTGTTTACCCATGGGAAGGCTTTGCTGCTCCTGCGTCGTTCTGGGGGGGGACTGCGCTCCCCAGCTGCTTGTGCATCCCATACCTTCTCCCCAAGGGCTGATTTGGTGGGGTGAGGGAAGGGTGGCTCTGGCTCCCGAGACCTGGGAGAGGCTAATGCAGGGTTGTCCCTTTCCCAAGGGAGCAAGGGAGGAGGTGGTGTGGGGCCAAGAGGGATGCATCCTACCAACAGCTCCTGGAAAGCCCAGCCCCTGACCACTGAAGGCCAATCCCCGTCCTCAACCCCCTCAAGCATGTTCCCCACCATCTGCCCCCACACTCCGCCCTCCCTACTGCCTTCCTGCTGCCTGCAACAGAAGTGAATTTGCCTGCGCAGCTTTGAGCCAGCTCTGGCATTTCTGAAGCTGCTGAGAAACCATTTCTTACTGAATAGATGTGCTTAGGAAAGCAGAACAGTTACCTGGATCCCCGAGAGCCGGGAGACACAGGCACAGTTTAAAGTCCACTGGCTTGTGAGCGATGTACTTAGCTCCTCCAAAGAATGTGACTCTGGGCTTATTTCTCAACCCAGAAAGCTCAAAGGAATATTTTCTAGAGCATCATGTTCTCGAAACAGTCACATACACTCCTCCCCAGTCTTTGCTAATTATCTTTCATTCTGCTGTGAAAATCATAACTTAAAATACAGTTTTAAAAAATTCTAAACAGACAAATGGAAGAAAAAACTACCAATGACATCAGCAAGACAGATACTAATAGACAGATATCAAAGGGATGCTGCCTTCAGCTACACACTTGAAATACTGCTGACGTCAATCTGGGGCACATTTTAGCCTCCTATGCTTTGCATTTAGGAAGCTGAAGTACATTACATATAATTGGTTCCACCTACATACAATTTGTTGTAGTGAAAAGCAACAAGATGCAGGTTCTCACCACGACTGTAGGTACATGGCATGTTCCTGATGCCCCAGCAGTTTTCCTGCAGACCGGCCTCGGAGGAGCGCCCGCCGGGCAGTGCTGGCTGTGCTGCCACAACTCCCAGCCACCGCCTCCTGGTCCTTCCCTGGCCGAACTGCAGACAGGGATGGACTTCAGTACGCACACAGGAGGGACCGCGAGTCCATACCCACATACCACATACAGCAGATGATGAGGGGGACACAATTGTTTACCAGGATCTGTAGTGATAGGACAAGGGGCAACAGTTTTCAGCTGAAGGAGATTTCAGTATAGACTGGACATAAGGAAGAAATTTTTTACAATCAGAGTGGTGAGGCAGTAGAGCAGGTTGCCCAGAGAAGCTGTGGCTGCCCCCTCCCTGGAAGTGTTCAAGGCCAGGTTGGATGGGGCTTTGGGCAACCTGGTGTAGTGGAGGGTGTCCCTGCCCATGGCAGGGGGGTTGGAACTAGATGGTCTTTGAAGTCCCTTCCAACCCAAACCATTCTGTGATCCTATGAACTTTCACTTGCACTTTCAGTCCAGGAGCTGAGCAAGTCCTGTCCTGGACATCACAGATTGCTCAAAAAATATTGATATAGCTGCAGAGAGTTTTTCCCCACAGCTGTCCCAGTGCTGATGGCACTGACATACTGACTCAACTGGGTGCCAGAAAGCATCTGTGGTGGACACAGGACCAAGAAGGTGGCAAGCCCAGGACACTTCAGTGTTTGGATCCCAGGTCCCTGTGACTCAGCTTACAGCATTAGTGATGGAAAAAATATGTTGAAGGCCCTTTCTATGAAATGTGTGACTGTTGGCATGATCACCTTAATCAGAAAACAGGTTAATTGAAATAAATAATACTGCTACAGTATTTATAGCTGCACGAATGCTATCCCAGCAGGCAGGTCAGGATCCCATGTGAGCTGATGGGAGGAAAGGAAGGCAGACAGGAGCACACTGCTCTTCTGGTGGAAAGGAGCAGGAACTCCTTCTTAGCAAAGCCTGGCAGCAAGAGGCTTCATGGTGGCAGGGAGCTGGCAAAAACTCTGGCTTGCCAGTGCCCCCCTGCCCCCAGAAGAACAGGACATAAATATTTTCGCACTCCTATGGCACACTGCAAAGTCTCCCCCCGGGCCCTCCATCAAATTTGTGTAGCAAGAGGTACTGGCCCACTCCTGCTGTGCTGTCCTGTACTCCCCACATGGAGATGGTAATGCCAGAGGGTTTCAGAAAAACCTTTGTGCTTATCTGCACATTTTAAAGAAGCAAATGCCCAGGTCTCTGAGGTGGCCACACTGAAGTCATTCCCCCAGAGAAGTGGGGGATGCTGAAGTGGGCTGTAGAGAGGTAACATGAAGACTTTGGGTCTTCCCACTGCTGTGCTGCTCCTCTCGTTGAGTTGTAGTGGGATATTCCACTCATGTGATCTCATTTTAAGGTTCTCCTCTTCCCTCTTTCCAGTTGCTCTTTCTCCCAAGCTGAAGAGTCTCCAGGGCCTCTCCATCCTCCCAACAGCAAGATCCTTTCTTGGAGGAGACACTAGCGGGGTCACTCAGGGAACCCCCAGAGGTTACCTGGACTGAGCTGACATACCCTAGTGTTTGCATGTTGTTTCTCCAAGCTCTGCCATCCCCCCTCAAAAGCCCCACAGCGGCCCATGGTTGCCTTGCAGCCATCAGCTCTCACAGCACTCACCCCAGCAGAGCTTCTCCTTCCCTCCGCGTGCTCCTTCCAAGCAGCCGTGTACGGGTGAGCACTCTTCCACTCTTCACACGCTTCAGCTCGGCACAACCAGCTGAGGAGCAGGAGAACAAAGGACAACCCGGAACGAGTCACTGATTCGGATGAACACTTTGCTCTGTAGGGATCTGACATGACAAGTGATTTTGGGCTCTTGCAGACCTGCAGAGAAAAGGCTGTGTGTGTGATGTACCGGGGCTCTGATTCTTCATGCACACCGGGAACTCTTGACCTTTGCTGAAGGCAGCAGGTAATACAGGTAGGTTGGATGTTTGGAAATCAGATCTTTTACCATTTGACTGTATCTAAAGGGAAGCTGGCCTATATCTGAAGACAGCAGGCAGAAGAGGGAGGAATGAAGTTACATTTGTGCTCAATCTGACCTACTAAACCAAACAGCCCAATGTGAGCATTGCAATGTCATATCTTCGCCTCCTACAGACTTGGATTTAAAGAAAACAGTTTTGAAAGCCTTCCTGTAGGTCTTGCTGAATCTTTTACTTGTCTGTGCCTTAAAATAAACGTGCTGCTTTAGCTAACCCAAGCTGGGTCTGACTATCCCTTTGGGGAGATCCTAGCTGACCCTCTGGAAGGGAATGTTACCTCTGTCCTGTCTGGCAGGGGACATGAACACCCTTGTCCAGATGAGAGCTTGTCTACCGAGCTGTGGGTCCAGGGCTGCAGCCGGGGCTCTACAGAGCCGTAGGGAGACGCCGAATAGATGCCCACCCACAGCCGGCCCCGGCTGCCCGGCATCGAGCTCCTCTGGGCTCCCATGGCTGCAGGCAGCACCTCCTGCCCTCCCCTGCAGGCGCTCCTCGCCGCACGCCACGTCTGGGCACCTCTCGTTCTTTAATTACATCTGATACACGTCATATACCCGAAACAAGGATGTTTCATGTGAAGTGGGGATAATTCACAGAAAGGTCTGGTAAGTGACCAAGGCACTTGCAGTGCAGACTTACAGCACCTGTCCCCTCTGATCTCTTTTTTCCCACTGGACTAAAACACACTCCGTGGTGGCATAGACAGAGCAGGGACAAGATGCTCAGACCCAGAGTCCTGCCCTCTGAGCAGGGAGCTGCATCCAGCAAGCCAGCAGAAAATGCTGCAGAGAGCAGTGACCCAAACCTGCTATCTCTTTCCAAGGCTCCTGTCTCCAACCCACAAGGCGATGCCCGTGTCCATGCGTGGCTCAGTGCTTGCACAGAGGTACCGGCCAGGGGGTGGGATGTGGCTGAGTGTGTGGCCTGAGCACTCCTCCTGCTGAACTGGGGCACGGTACAACAAATAACACAGCACACAGGTGGCAACCGAGAAAGGGCAAATCTTCTCATACTCAGCTGGTGTTGTCCTCTCAGCCAAAGGGACGGGGGGTCCTGTTCCTGATCTCTTTATATAGGTTATACACAACAGACCTGGGTAGAAACAAACCTGGAAGGCAGGCAATGGTTGTCTTTAACACCACTCCCTGCAAAAATCCCTGGCAATGCTTTGGGGTAGGAGCACTTTGAGGTGGAGGCCCTCTTCAGGTCCACCCCTGAGGACTTTTCATATAATTCCAGATTGAGCATATCTCCGGTCAAGTTTCAGTATCACTGTCAGAACTGCTGGAAAGCAGTTTTCAGCATTTTCAGTACAACCCGATTTTCACAGAGGCCCTAACTACCACAGGAAAACATGGCTGGCAGCAGCTACGTTCAACGCTGCCCATGCTACCTGTATACCCACTGCTCACCGCAGCTGCCCATGTACCACCGCTCATCACAGCCCAGGGGCCTTTTCTTGCTTTCTTTCTAGTATTTCTACCTTGAATAACAGAATCATCTATCTTTATATTCTAGCAATTTGTAGAACATCGATCAATTAACTAAGAGATGGGTTAACCAGATGGACCTGAGCCATCGTGGTGCTAGTGTGCCTGTCTACTAGGGACACCATTATACTGTTGCCTGCAGAACTTCTCCTCCTCTCCCTGGTACTTCCCTGTGGTCATTGATTTTCTAGACATATTTGTCAGAAAAATGGGTTGTATTTGTCAGAGGTAAAGAAGAGGGGGACAATCTGTTTTGCTAAGAGCAGCACGCAATCCTCAGTTGCTTGGGAAGAGATGAAGAGCCCCGGTCCCCAATCTCCGCTGTGCAGAGCCCTCCTCCTTCCCCACTGACGGCAGCAAGCCAACAGACCAGTTCCCTCGCCTTAGTCAGACATACTTGTGGGGCTGGCCCAAGCCCCCCACCAAACCAGCTGGTGTAGACCTTGCTAGGAGGGATCCTCAGACATGGTGAGCAAGAATTTATGACTGGAAGCCCAAGCCACCACCTACTTCAAACAAGCAAACTGTGGCAGAGTGGGTGAATAATTCATATTAAGTGGAAAGGTATTCATGGATGCAACCGCAAAATCCTTTCCATGGGTTTATCATCAGCTCTAAAAATAAATGACTGCCTACTCGGTTCTTTCTGCCTTTGATGACAGCTGAAATATTTGTGGGACTTTAATACATATGTCTAGCCTCAAAGCAGGAAGTGCGATTTAATGAGTTAGAGGAGCACCTAAAGAAATGCAAACGCTGGCCAGACTCGGCTGCTTGGATTGCTGCTCAGGGCAGCTGGTTGGAAGCGGAGCCGACTCTCGGCTTTGTGCAGAGCAGCAGCACGTCAGCACAGCCGTGGGGCTGCCCCAGGGCAGGTGGGCTGGTCTCAGCCAAGGCGTCGCATTTGGATGCTGACCTTAATTTCAACGACGTTGTCCACAGCAGAGGGCTCGGAGGTCAATTCAGCTGCAGACTCCTGGGATATTTGCTTATACCAAGAGTATGCCCTAGTTTAAGATGTTTCTAAGAGAGCTACACACCAGCAGAGCGCTGCAAGGCAGACTGACCAGAACTAAGGCCCTAGCACCGGTACCAGGGTTAGTATTTTCATGTCATACCTGGAATCAAAACATCCTGCCGTTATTTAACCCTGTCCCACCTCTGAACAGCCTCCCTGTGCTGAGGCTTAAGGGCCCCTAATGGAAGCTTCTCAGAAAAGACCCAGCATAAATGTAATGAAGGACTATAAATAATCAGCAAAAATGAGTGCTGATGTGTGTTTTGATAGAGCTATTGGAGGAAGAAATTTTTTTTTAATGGAAAATACGAACTCAGATGGAAATAAAATGAGATACAGCCTAAAAAAATGCATAGCCCCTTCTGTACAGGGGAAGTGCTGTAATAAAAATCTGACCTATTTGAAGAGCTTGGGAGGGCAATGATGTTAAGGAGACATCCCTGGGATTTGGGGTAAAGCCACTGATACTTGGCAGGGAGCTGGTTTTTCCATCTTCAGCTCTCAGAGATGGTTTTTGCTCCCCAATACCTCAAGAAAAATGAAAATTGTGAAAACTTTAAAATAAACAACTAGTGGAAAAATTAATTTGGGTCTTCTCCTTTACTTGTCCACCAGCATGCATGGAGCACAGAGAAACCTGATGACCTTTGAGACTTCTGCACCTTGCCTAGGTTTGGTTCAAAAGTTACTGGAGAAACAGCACGGAGAGAGGGCTGCGGGTGAGGCACAAAATTCAGGGAAAGTTTTTCCGTGGTATGGTCTGGCTGGGCACAGAGGGTGAGGGGAGGATCCCGCGGATCCCACCGACATGGCAGCTACCACCCCAGCACTTCGCCAGGGGCCGAAAGCTCAAACCCCGCTCTTCCCCGAAGCAAAACCAACCCATCTGCTCGGCTCATCAAACTCCCGGGTTCAGCACCTCCTGCCAACCAGACTGCTGATCTGGGTTTTGTTCTTGCTTCTATGGTAAATGTCAGGGGAAGAGGTAAACACCTTCACCTCTAGTTTCCCAGCCTTCAAAGTTCTGGGAAACATACTTGTCCCCCAGGACGTGGCTGGCAGCAGCAGGGACAAGGGGAGGGGGTCCTGAGCCCACAGCAGTGCACCAGGGAGCCACGGGCAGGGATGCTCAGCAGACCTCCTGGTTAATCCAACCTGTTACCAAGAACAGTAATGCCAACCACCAGGGATTCCATGGATTTTTGATCCATTGGGGATCACGGATGAAACCTTTCCCTGTCATTCATGGTGAGGTCTCCCCCAGGCTGGGAGACTCGGTTAGCCGGGGCAGGCTGTCGCCCCAGGCCCCTGGGGAGCCACTGCCTGATGGGGAGGGTCCGACACAGCAGTGGCTGAGGACCACGAGCCTCCCGAGCATCCCCAGCACCTCACAGACAGACCTCACAGACAGACCTCACGTACCGGACAGCTTCAGTGCCACCCAGCATCTCTCTTTGCATGGCCCGGCGTTCGACACGCATGCTTTCCCTTTGGGAACACAGAAGATGAGAAGGTTTTCTAAACAGAAGGAGACGCTTCCCCTTCCCCCAAGATTTCAGCGATAAATATGGACTGTCTGCACCCTTTGCATCACGGCTTGTCAAAAATACTATAAAATATGACTACGAATCCCCAAATGACAGCCACTTCACAGGAAATTTTAAAATCTAAAAATTGGCATGTTGAGGCTTTCTGACTCGGAGGAAATTTCAGTTTTGTTCTCAGCTGGGATAGAGAGGAAATAAAATCCAAATATCCAAATCTCCCTCAAGCCGGTAACGTCCGTTTTGCCCAGCGCAACAACCACTAAAGCAAACCAAAACGCTCTCAGAGGTAGGAAGGACCAACATCCGACATCTTCATCCGACCTACAAATGAGGAAGCGCGGCGTGCTTGTCTTGTCTCAGCTTGAATTATTATCGGGTAGTTAGCACATCCCCACAGTACTGCTGCCCAGGCACCAGCTGGAGGGATATTTTGCAGCTCGGGAGCCGATTTCCCAAACAAGCCATGGCGGGCACGCAGCACAGGCTGGGGCTGGAGCCCGGCCAAGCGAGGAAGCGGCGCTGCTGCCATCGGCTGTGGGAAAATAAGAGCAATTTTCAGTAACTGTTTATAAAAAAAGATAGCAATATATTTTCATGTTTCAGCATAATTGGAATGAGTCCTCTTGACTTTGCCAGAGATTGTTCTTAGATGTGTAACAGCTTAAAGTGAATGGGTTTTGCCATAACTTTAGGTGATTACAACCGAATGTCACATTATTTATTCATCAAGGGGGATTTGTCAGGGGAGGAATATCACATTTTGAATTATCACTGGAGAGAGAGGTACTGACAACTGTGCTCAGATTTTTAGTACCTAATTAGCGACATGCTGGAGCTGCACCTCCTCTCATTACTCCTGATTACAGCCTCATGCCGTTTTGTAAAGAATTAGTGCAATGTTTATAAAACCCTTCCCTGAGAGTTTGTTTCTGAGGGTTTTTAGCCTTGCTGCCAAGCTGCTCACCTCCCCTGGTGAGGGGGGACGACACAAGAGCTGATATTTTGACAAGGTGGGGGGTGCTGGAGGCGGTGGGTAGCCGTCCCGAGTGGGCTGGAGAGGCAGCGGCAGGAGCAGCAGCATCCCGTGAGCGACCCGACTGGGAAAACTCCTTTCTTCCACAAAAACCAGTGCATCAAACTAGAGCGTTGTTTGGATGATAACTCACTCCCCATCACGAACACAGAGGCACAACTTGTCAGGGAACAATCCTGCGTTCTCTCATTACTTATTAACAGAAAAACAGACCTTCTCAATGTCGGTCGCGGGCTCTTCGTTAGGCAGAAAGTGGTCCTCTAGCAAGCTCGTTCTGTCGTTGCAGAAGAGATGAGACAGCCCTGCTGTTGAACCCAGCAGCGGTACGACAGCTGTATACAGAAAAGCTGTTGTAACGCACAGTTTGTTTTATCGTGGCTTTTCCTCCTTGCCTTACCCGGCATCTGTGGGATTTCATGGGCAATGCTGTCTGGGCAAGCTCTGAAACCAGGGATTGCAGCAGGGCGGCCGGAGCACGGAGCCCCACGTCCACCTCCCTGGGACCCCCTCCTTGAAGCCCCCCTGCCTCCACCACCACGGCTTAATTCCAGCAGCAGGGAACCCCAATGTGCCTGCTCTGCAGAGCAAAACATCAAAATGGCAATGCATTACGTGGAGCTGAGAATAAGGAATCCCACGGCGGATGGAAATTCCCACCATCACCAAAGGAGGAAAAAAAAATAAAGGAATTAGAAATAATATTGAACTAATTTCATCACAAAATAAGAAATGTAGTTTCCATCACTGAAACGGGGAATATAAGTATAAATCTGAGCTCAAGGACAATGAATGCTTCCTATTTGGGGGTCTAATATCCTCCATACATAGTGATTGCTGTGATTGCCCTTCCACAGCGTATAGGGCCCCAGCAGAGGTAATTGTCTGGTTCCCCCCACAATTTAAGGACAACGCAGTTAACACACTGGGAGATATAAATGGATGTGAGAGGTGCAAATTTAAAATTAGAAAATGAGAAAATGATGATATTATTAGCAGCAGCCACAGTACATCAGATGATTTTACAGGTGAGTTTCAAGGATAATTTGGCTTAGGAAGAAGATAATGAAGTGAAGTCATCTTGACAATGCTTTTAGTTTACAGATGACTAAACTTTAAGCAGAGCACTCGTACTACACATAAATGGACAGGAAGGAAAAGGTATTGTGACTTTGTGAGGTAAATTAAGCTGATAGGGTTGTCCAAGCCAGGGTGCAGAGAGAGATGAGGAGCAGACCACTGAGAGGTAGGGAGTCGTGGAACAAAAGCACGTAGCTTTTGTATAGTACAACACACACACCGCACAGGAGAGGGGGTATCCAGGCTGAAAACAGTCAGTGGCAGTGTCCTCTCTGGCCAGCAGATTTGCTCAGGCCCTGGCGAAGGGTAACCTCACGTTGCATGGACCAGAACCATAGAATTCTATCTACCTCGAGTCTGTGAATCTGCAGGTCTCAAAGGTGAGACTTGTGCCAAATTCTGGGGTTGGGGTTAGACTTGAATCTGCAGCAGAAGCATCCCGTGCTGAGCCTGGGCAAGGAGAGGCCGAGCACTTCGAGTAGGGATGCAGAGGGAACAAGTCTGAGACGGACTCCAAAGAAGGAGAGAGTGTGAGCAAGAGGAGAGCAGGACTAGCGCTGGTGGGACAGGTCGGGCTGGGAGTCGAGGCTGAAGAAGACAGAGGGAGGAACAGAGAGCTGAACCACATGCGTGCGGACATCTGCCCTGAGACACAGGCAGAGTTCGGAGGTGGGGAGCAGGTCATATAGAAATGAGACTCACACAAAGAAATTGGGACCAGAATCAGGGAGAGTGAGGCGAAGGCAAACACGGGGAAGGAGAGACCAGTCATATGGGAGGGGAGGAAATTGCTGGTTCAGACTGACCATGTATGAAGTAACATGAGAAGTGTGAAGGCAGCAAGAGAAGGGTACCAAGTTCAAATAAAAAATGCCAGCAAGAGGCACCTCGAAGGAAGAGTCATGGACCACTTAGAGGTGTCCCACAGGAGCAGCTGGATGAAATTCATAGCTTGGTGGTACACAAGAGGTCATGTTAAATAATAATAGTTCTTTGGTTTTAAAACATGGAAAATAGAAGCCAGGCTACTCTCTGTGGTACATGGTGGGAGGATGAGAGATAATCATCATAAATTGAAGAGAGAGAAGTTCAGACTTGTGAGGAGAAACTTCCAGAGCAAGGACAGTCAAGCACAGGTTCCTCAGAGAGGCTGCAGAGCCTCTGCCTTGGGCATTTTCGAGACCCAAATGGAAAAAGCCCTGAGCAACCTGGTCTGACCACAAACACTGTCTGAACACAGCTTTGGGAAGGGAATAGTTCCTGCTCTTTCACTAACCAACTGTTTAATTCCCCAGAGTTAAAAGCAAACAAGATCATGGCATGGGAAAGCAATTTAAAAAACTTGCCATGGGCAAGCGTGAGACAACGGAGGGTTAAGTGGGAAACAATCACCTCCGGCCTGGGGAGTCAGAAGCTCCCTCCAAGGTCACCTATCTTCTTCAAAAAGTCTCTGTGAAGCCCATTTTCTATCTCATATGACTCATTTCTTTTCATACCAAACTATTCAGAAGATAACCATCCTATCTCTTGCTCTGTTAGCTCAAATGCCAGGTTTTTTAGACAGATCCAAAGTTTCCAGTCCTAGATACTGATAAATTATCAGCCTAAGAAAACACATCTGCTTCTCCCTGTTGCTTTTCATCAAAATCCAGAAAGCTACAAACAAACTCCAGTTAATATTACCAAGTTTGTAACTTCAAGCGTGCGAAGGGTAGAAATGGGAGGAAGGCAATCTTAATCCAGCCTCCTGGTGTGTACACAGTAACACCCAAATACTTACTCTGAAGCCACTGCAGCATGTGAAGACCTTAAACAACCACAGCGGCCTCCAGATATTTATACTCTCTAAAACCCTCCTGACTACCCCACAGCCTGACGGGCTAAGGGCTCCACCAGGTGGGATCTCCTGCTGCTGAAGAGTTCACGTAGCAACGTTATGTCTGAGTCCTAAAATCTGGGCTCCCCAATAAACCCGCCTGATGAGCTGGCAGGCAAGCAAACGGGTTGCTCTCTTCGCTCTGCAGCTGTTTCACCACAAATTGGTGAATGACATTCCCACAAAGCATTTCAGTTTTCCCAACTCACTGATTTCTGACAAAATTATCTTTGCTGAAAAGTTCCTACCCGGTTGCAGCTCTGAAGACACAACTGCACAAATACAACAGGAGCTCTCGCTCCTCAGACAGCGCTGTACCCCACTAGTGGGTTTTACCCTGGCCATTGACGGTGTGGTGATCTCCATTCTTCGACTCTAATCAGAGAGAGAAGGATGAGATCTGACAAGGTTTAGGAGCATTGCATTGGCACTCTGAAGACAAGGAGCAGCACGATGGATCTGAGCCAGTATCTTACTGGAAGCCAGCACCGGGGTGTTATGTTTACCGTGACGAGTGCTGCCTGGTAGGTGGCCCGCTGCGTGCTCAACAAGCTGGAACTCCTTCAAAGCTCCCTCCTGCAATCCCATTGTTTGCCCAAGCAAATTGCTGGATTTAATTTTTGACACCGAAAGAGAAACATGTTTCAACAGAACTGGATTCCCTCTTCTCACAAAGCTGCTCGTGCAGCTCTGCTTTTAAAGGTGTGTATCACTGACATGAACGCAACTGCTCTTCCTCACAAGAGCACTCTAAACCAAAAAATCCCTAACACACCATTAGTCATCAGTGAAATTCCCGATGACAATCAAATGCTCAGCACGTATCGTATGCGGCGCTGCCTTGGGAGGACTGGTCTAACGAGAGTGTTTGAATTCTGCGGCAGAGCGTGATGTTCTTCCTCCCACAAGACGGCCAGAGCTGTCCCTGGAGCCGGGGGAACCGGGCATCCCAGAGGGACCGCCTGCTCTCTCCAGGCAGCATCGCTTGGGAGGCACTGGAGGTTAGTCCCAGGGTGAACCTTCAACTGCCTTTTCATGAAATTGTGAATTTGGATAAATCTGTTCCATAAACATAGTGTTTCAGTTTGCCTTGTTCTTGAGTAATACGGGGCGACGCTAATCATAGT
Source organism: Aramus guarauna (assembly GCA_013400195.1). Classification (NCBI taxonomy): domain Eukaryota; kingdom Metazoa; phylum Chordata; class Aves; order Gruiformes; family Aramidae; genus Aramus; species Aramus guarauna. The sequence goes on along the minus strand of VXBL01005986.1, from coordinate 308,409 downwards.
TTCACGGTTTGCATGGCATTGAGTGCACACACATTATGCACAGCGTATTCCTCTTCGCTTACTAGCTCTAATCCAGTGTCAGGAACACCAAATTTAGTTTTTATTCTCAGGGCACTTTGAAAAGAGCACAAGACAAGCATTAGGGAAAGGCCAATAGTTACATGCAGCAACCAAAGCATGATGTACAAAGCAAAAAAACCCAAACTCTCCAGTCAACCGGACATTCTGTAGCTCAGAATTGTGCTTTATTAATCATCACCATCAATGTTTATTTCAGTATTTTATCAAAGACATATGCACTTTCACAGAATTATATGTATATATTTATATAACTATAATTTTGTAATTTAGTTTATTCCATGTCATAGAAGGGGGCTTTTCTTCTCAAATAGCATATATGCTTATCAAAATCAAAAAAGCTAAGGTCAACAGTATAAGAGAACAGAATAAGCACAGTTCTCCAAATATTAATACTTCAGTTCTGAAGATTTAAAATTCTATATGTAATAAGAGAGGTATCAGTGAACTGTGAACGAACTAATCATAACTATGTTTGGCTGCATTTTTCTACTCTGTTCTAGTTTGAAACTCATTAATCTGAACACATACAGGAATCCAAATTTACTGAGGATGTTTTCTGCAAGCCCCAAATGGTATCTGAAGGAGACTAGATTAAATTCTGGTAAAAGATTTGTGCAATTAACTGAGCACAGGGAAGTTATGAGCAAAGACTGTTTTCAAAAGACTATTTAAAGAAGATAGAACTTCTCTCCCACACTTAGTATGTGAAAGCTCTTGCTATTGATGTTAGTATTTTTGTATGAAGAGGATTAATCATCCATAAACACAAATCTGTGCTCCCATAGGTTTCAATACGCTATGCTATAATGCCACACTTAGAGCGTTCCTACTGCTTTGACCATTGCTGTTACTAGCTCCACTGATTTTAAGAAAATGAGGATTTAATAACGCAAAAATTTCTATTCAATTACATGGAGCTGTAGCTGTTCACCACCACCAGTGAGATGGAATCTTTACCTTATGCGAAATGACTGAAAAGTTCTATTAATAAATCAGGTCAAAATTGTCAACTCTAGTGTAAAAAGTTTGGCTTCCAACTCCGTATCAGTCATCTACCGTAAAATGACCTTTCCAAAGACCCTGAGAGTAGGTAGCTCCTTTTCATTTCAGGGGACTTCTACACTTAACGCTGAAAAATTATTCAGGAGACAAGTAGAATTTTAAAACATACTGAGACAATTAGCTTCAGGCACTTGCATTTCAGAAGTTTTTGGTTTTAAATACCTAGCCTGTTTTCCAGTATAAAAGTAGTAGCTTGAAAACATCCATATTTAGACACTGCAGAGTTTAAGCATTTGCATGTCTACGTTCAGCTTACATTTGCACAGATATGTCAAAATGTTTTTTAATTCCTCCTCATGCTTTAGGAGAAACACTCAACAACTGACAGATTTGCGGAAAAAAACCCTCAAGTTGGTCATAAGCAAGAGTCAGTGATTTACATATAATTATCTAGACATCCACAACAGACCAATCTGCCAAATAAATGGAATGCTAATGTGACAGCTAACTTCTGATCTCCACATCTTCCTTACTTTAATTAAAAAAATAACAGCAACAGTGGGAAAACAGCATTGATATAAGGCGACTTAGAACTTTAATTCACTTAATCCTCTATGAGAAGTATTTCAGTAAATTATTAATCACAAAACACCAAACTAATTTTCAATTTAAAATACCTCCAGCCCACAAATTCACATAGACCTTGCCTACAGAATGGGAAAAACGCTTCATTAGTTTTAATATCACTAGAAAAGGTAAGTCATTGACATTGAATCAGCACCTCTAAGACGATGCTCAGGGAGAGGGTATCCTTCGAGGGTCCATATGCTCTTACGGAGCACCTGGAAGGTTTGTTCTTTCAGATATTCAAGACCACAAACTTTCATCACTCCTTGCTTCTGCAGGAATTACTATGGGTTTTGCAGTACACCATTAACCAAATCCCAACACACCATCTTTGGTCCTTATTGATAAGGGTATATAAAACACATGAACCCTATTAAATCTAATGATTAATTGGATTTTTGTAATCTCCCTGCATGCTGACCCCTACAATCTTATCCAGCCCTTGAGGGAACTAAACAGAAAATCAGTGCTGCTCTTGGTGCTTAGGTAAATAGCTATGAAACATCAGGAAGTGCTTTCTAGCCATGCCCTGCCAGCAATGGAAATTGGAGTCAGATCATGGTTTAATGAGCTAATCTTCATGAGCAGATGCTAAATGCCCCTTAGTTAGAAACTGCCGAACAGAGCAAGTTACAACAAGGCTGACTTGAATACAAAAACCACCAAGAATACACGTAAATCCTAGAAGCTGCTGTACCTGCTGCACACAACTGGAAGAGCAGGAAACCAGGTTATGTAGCCTCCTACCCAGCCTTACGTCTGATTTTGCAAGGAATGTTTTATAAGATAGAATTTTTACGTGTACTTCGTGTAGGTGGCTGCAACACTGGATTAGAGCAGAGTGAGCGGCAGGCAGGGTGAAGTCCTCCGGGGAAGATTTGTGGCAGCTCTTTGAAATGCAGGTTTTCTTCCAGGGAAACACCAAAGCGGGACCGGATTATTCAGGACTCTGGAGAATGACTTGCATTGTCCCCACAAACGCCGGAGTTCTCTTTTTCTGGGACACGTGGCAGCTATGTTTTCACATTGTTCCTTCTCAATTTCCAAACTAGGTATTTGTGGAGCTAAAGACAAATATTCATGTGCTGTAACTATTATCATGGGTACATTCTTTGTGGAAGTCTTCCAGTCACCGAACAGATGAGTCTTCTGATGTATGTAGATGTATCTGACATAGAGCACAACCACCAGGAGATGCCATTTTTGGGACATGCAGGCAGGTAATCTGTGTAATACAGACTGCCCCATCAGCCTGGATGGTCACCACTTTTAGAAGATTTCAAGGTTCTGGGGCTTTTTGCATTTCACTCTAATCCTTATTAATAAGCTTTCAGTATGCTAGTTAGTTTTATTTTTAAAAGTTACCAATTTTTCACAGCCAAAAGCAGTGTTTCACTGCTTTATATTCTTTAACAATTACTATTACTCACTCAAGCACAAAATTATCATGCATTGTAGGTTTTTTTTTTAAAATGCCCAAGTTCTTTTTTAACCTTTTTCCCAAAATAAATCTTGCACACAAACCCATAATGAAGAAAGACAAAAGACAGCTTAGGAACTATAGTCACTTTTGTCTCATTTCTCCTCTGGTGAATTATGAATTTTTCTATAGGTAATATTTAGAAAAAAAGAGAAGGCAACAATGGTGCTGCGATATATGTGTGGAACATATTTCTTGATCTCAACCTATAGTCTCTCCTCCTAATACTCTGCAATGTGGAACAAATTACCAGAATTTTATTA
>VXBL01005986.1:288239-304924 GCA_013400195.1 Aramus guarauna | reverse complement strand
TATTAAAAAAAAAAAAAAAAAAAAAAAAGGAATGGAAAGCAGCAGTGGCCAGTCTCAGAACCTTGCACATGCATAGCAGGTACAGTCCTGCTGAACGCAGTTTTTCTCTAGATATTCACTGAGGGTTCTTGGTGGCTGCTCTGCAAAATTTGGGTCCTGCTAGAATACACTGGGATTAGCAAACACAGTGATACCTCCTCCGTATCTAATGGGTCTTAACACAACCTGCTACTCATTCTGACCAATCTCTGCAATACTGCCATGCCTCCACACGGAACTCTAAGCAACCTCAGAAATAATGCGAAGGGTATCTTTTATAAAATAAATGTTTCCTTTTACAAATGTTTCTGGTTCTGTAACAATCTTAGGGAGAAATGTTGAATGCCTTTCAGAATCTCCTTAAATAGAGGAAGAAAGGGGTACACCAAGGTTGTAGTTGTTCAATCCCATGACTACAATTTCCTTTTTTTTTTAATATTGAAGAGTGCTTTCACAAGAGAGGCATGAGGATTAGAAGGCAAAAGCTCCAGATATTTTCAGTGCAAAAACCTTAAGCATTGATCTCATCTCTGAAATACAACTCAGTAATTTAGCAAACACTGCCTGTAGCTGCGCATCAGCAGTCTTCCTTGACATGAGAGACGCAGAGAGAAGACTGACGTGACATAACATTAGGATAATCAGCTTCGAGAAACACAAATAAATGTGCACGCCTGAAAGTATGCAACTCGAGCTGAATGTCGTTAGCACATCTCATGAGAGCTGATTAAAGCAGCCATTACAAAGCAACGTTTAGCAAAATAGAGTTGAAATACCGTAACAATCACAGCTCTAAAGCAGTTGATCTACATCAACCTGCCTTACCATGTGATGACATTCAAATTCTGAACAGTCGATACTTGACAGCAGTTAGATCTTTAGGCATCCGTGGATATTGAATCACTTCATAATATAGCATGCTAATAAAATATCTGGAGATCTTCTGTTTTTTTTTCTAACTTAAAATCAGTAACAGAAAATACAAAAACAAATCCTAGTGAATGGCTGAAAATTCTTTGTAGACCAGACCATTAAAAGATTACATACCATTTGACTGACATATATGCATAAATTGTTTCTGGAGGAGCACTCATTAATACAATCACATCAACCAAACAGAATTGTGTACAGATGGAAATTTTAAATATAGGCTTAAAGAGCAAAGTAAACACACACACAAAGGCATGACTCTTTAATAAGCAACAAAAAGCCTAGACTGGCGGGATTTTTTGAGCACCCCCTAAATTCTCCAAACACCAGAAATTTGCATTAAGTGTAATATTCTGTCTTTTAGGAAATGCTGCTTTTTTATCTAGCACGTTAGTAGATAACTGTAAAGTTATTTCTCCATATTTTCCGAGAGATCCTGCTGTGTGTTTTCTCCCCTGGATTGCATAACCTGCGGAATGCAGCTCAAGGACATGACTGATGATCCTTCTGTAATTAAAGCTCCCTAATGCTGTCAACATCAGTTCTATACAAAGAGCTACATAGAAAGCACCTTGCCCTTTTCTGTGCCCTTGCAAATCTCTTATGCAGGCAGCAATCACAAGCCATTAGAGGGAAAGAGAGAATCTAATTTATTTGTATTTTGGGGGAGAAACTGGAGCATATTACTCAGTTCATTTCAAAACTGGTGATGCCTGCAAACAATCCTCCTCATATATCCAACATATTCTTACACAAGTTCCCCCAAAGGGATTTATCAACCATTTCTTAGGTTTAGCCTAAAAATTAACCGACTTTAAAAAAATAGTGGTAAGAGGCAGACAATTGTGCAGGCATTTTTTAATATAGATCAAAGAAAGTTTATTTCTGCCTCACCACACTCTATGGTTAAAACTGGAAACAATAGATTCCAGGGATCTCTGTTAAGATGAAGCCTGTGTTTGTTTGCATGGTAGTTGACTTGCGTAGTTCATTTATAACAATCAATCAGTAGCAAAGCTGCTGCAAAATGAACAACCCTTGAATACAGATTATGTAGAATATTAATTTCAGTAATAACTGAGTACTTGGAAGCTTGCATGTAAAGAGACTAATGTATTACACATCTCACATTATGCTGTGAGAGGTCAGAGGACTCTGAAGCCTTACAAGACAGAAACCGTAAAATGTGCATATTGCATTATCAAGAGCGAAAACAAAGACCAAATTTCTAAGACGCACAAATTTAAGATCAACCCAGACAAATGTGGGGGGGAAAGGAAAAGTGGACACCGCTCTCTGAAAGCAAACAAACCCTATCTGGATTATTTAAACTTTTGGAAAAAAGTCACAAAAGTATCTGCAATGTAAAACTGCAGCCACAGATTATTAACATGGACTGAAATGAGGTCTTCTCCTCTTGCAGAGAAGGGTAACTGAAGACATGCATGCTGGTTTAATCTATGAATACAGTTTCAAGTAACTGCTCTCAGGCAACTTACAAACAAAACAAAACAAAAAACCAAACCAAAACAAAACCAAACCAAAACAACAAACCAACAATGAAAAAAATCCCAAACCCAAAACAAACGAACAAAAAACCCCAAACCACCACCCAACCTTTTTTGGCATCCTTAGTTGTCGATTCATTTTCAACACTTTCTAAAAGTTCCTACTCTCAGTCTTCCAGCCCAAGCTGGTTTCTGCCATTGAACAGTCAGCAGGTAACAAGAGAAAAAGATGTCACCTCTTCACGTGTAAAAGCAGACAAAGCTTTGCGTGTAAGAGTTCATCCCTGTTCTTCTATAATCCATGTTGTGGAGGTATAGTATGCTAAAGGAAAACTACTAATTTTGAATGAGCAGTTATGAGGAAAGTTATGAGGAATGTCATGAGGATGTGTTTATGACATTAACTGTACACAGTTAAGATTGCTCTGGTAAGGGCAACTGGAAATTTCTGTAGAAAAAGGTAAGAGGAAACAAAGCTAAGTCAGTTCTGGTAAATGAAGACTGAAGATTTCACATATCAAAATTTCTTTTAGTTACAAGGATGAGCTTAATAGTAGGACTATATGTGATCATCTTACACCTACAGCTGAGAGACTGGACCAAACAGAACAAGATAGACTTCCTTTAATTTTAATAAGGGAATTAAGAAAATAACTAGAGGCCTCAGATACTTCAGGTTTTAAACTTTACAAACATCACCACAAAGAAGTAACCAAGCAATACAGACTTTCATCTGCATGGGATCCAAACAGTGCATACGCAACGATGCTTGTGGAAACGCTGAAACAGAGACACGGGGAACAAGCCAGGATGTCCTGCCTGGCTTCAACCTGCTGCTCCAGAAGGATGCAGATCTTCTGTGCATCTTGTGTCATACCTGCTAGCCCTATGCAGATGTCGAAGGATATGGCAGAAGATCTTAAGTGGCATCAAATCCCTACATGCTAACATCTAATGTCACTTAAATAACGGCAATCTGATTTATGACAAACTTATGAAAACACAATTCAATTTAACCATTCATAAATGTACCTGAACACCTAAGTCACTATGTCCATTAAACAAAAGACTACGGATGTGGTCACCACTACTACAAATCTGGCAGGGTATGAACTGTTTGCAAAACTGTAAGTACGTATATTCATTACAAACAGACATGACACCAAATCACACATGGATATTATAACCAGCCACATCTTTTCCTTCTGATGCTGGGCTCCCGTTCTTCGGTCAGTCTCTCTGTTATTACTGTAAACACTCCTATTTTTTTTCCTCCTGTTTTCTCTCCCACAAGGTGTCGACCCACGAAATCCCTTAGGAAACTCAACTGCATATTTTATAGCAAGGTACAGATTTTTTTGAGGAAATGGAAGTCAAGAAAGAACAGTATTTCAAAACACTCCCTTCTCCTCTACCTCAGAAACCAACAACTCACTTAAAAACTAATTCTAGAGAAGTGCACCACCAAAACCATGGCTCCACCAAACTATTTTCCTAACAACACATCTAGAAAGATATATAATGCAGCTTATTTAAACCCACTTCCCCCTCCGTGGCTCAGGGCAGTTAATACAGGAAATTCCAGATACTTTTTAGGTTTGAAAACACTGAAAAGCACAAAAGGCAGCTGACTGACCATGCGGGCTCCACAAAGGATACAGTACTTACCTTTAGAGAACATACTTTATTTAATAGAAGGGTTTTTTGCTCCAATATACAAAATAGGGGACTGTAGTCCCAATTAACATTTACATAGTTACACAGAAAGTAAGTTCCACCATTTACAACAACTTACAACTTTCCCACACTCCCCAGTGTATTACAGCCAAGAAAAATCCTATAATGTTTTACATACCAATCAGTTATATTTTGTACTTCCCTGCCTCTTCTGTTTAAGTTGCAGTTTCTGTTATCAGTTTAATTAAGAATTTACAATTATTTCAGCTGCACTAAAAGAAAAATGAAATATATAATTTGGAATACTATGTCAAAAACCCTATACAAAATAAAAGTCAGTATCTTATAAAAATACGTTGCAGGAATAAAACTAGTGAAACAACGAAAATGTTTTAAATTTTGTTACGGTATAAAATACTCAGCAACTAGCCTCAGTTTTGAACTNAAAAAAAAAAAAAAAGACCAAACTTTTTCAATTAGCAAAAAGTAATGTGATAGTTCTTTTACAACACTGTACCTTTAGTATGCAAAGGACTTCATCCTTCTAACATGCACCATTATCCAACTGATTCACCCCTTAACCCTTTTCCCACTGAACACTGAAAAAATGTTTTAAAATTATTTTAATCCTTGATGAAAAATCTAATCATATTTTCTGCATCTCCCACAATATTTAAGCTTTACTTTACAATGCTGGTAGTTTAATCATGATACATAATTTTATAAAAAAGAATTCTAGCCAGACCAAGGCTTTAGAAACTTTGCATTTTACAAAAGCAATTTGTTACAGTATGACAGTTGCTAAGTAGCCCGATTTCTTTAGTGACCCTGTTAAAGATTTGTTCAACTGAGTGAATAGGTGAAGTCATTTCCTGAGCTGAAAGATACAGGTAAGTAAAGAGTCAGTTATTAGCAGCAGACAGGAGACATTCTGTTTTTAAAAGCTGTAACAGTATCAATAAAATAACCTTAGAAAATTACAATAATGTAAAAATCACTAGCTGAAGAGGGAGTGACAAGGACATCCAAGACCTGATTGCCATAATTGGGAATGCACATCCCATGACTTTCCAGAAATTACATTCAGGTACTGTCAGACAACGTACTGGTAAGTGGAAGAATGACAAATCACAGTAGTTCATATTTCTTACAGATCAGGTGTTTTGTCAAGATTTAATTCCTAATGCTATTGTTTCACAGACCTAAAGCAAAGCAAACTGCTTAGTTCCAGAAATTTTCACTCTACAGGACTTAAGTATTACTACTTTTAAAGCCATGTGGTATCTTCAGTCTCATGAAATTCCAAGCCTATTTCTTATTACTCAGACATAATTTATACTTGAGACCTTGAGTGGTTTTTGAGATAGTCACCCATGCCACTGGGAACAGAAGTGGATCCATTTTTAGAAGAGGGAATAATATTCTTGAGATGGTTTACTTTGATCCAAACCATTCTAATTTGCTTAGTGTATGAACCATTAACAATTTATTAAAGAACTATAATGACCAGTATACCACCACTGCACCATCATTTTCTTATGATATGCATTCTTAGTCTTCTATGGCATAGTTCAATCACTTTTTTTTCACTCATTAATGCAAAGAGGATATTCTAGTTTAATTAAATAAAGTACCTCACTTAGATACCAGTTCCTCCAGAAGGAAATCTCTCTTATGTGTTACTCTTTTTTTTACAGATATTGTAGGCATTGTTTTTAGAATTTATATTGGCTCTTCTTTAACATTTAAACATAATTACTTTTAATTCAAATTAATATATAAAATTTCCAATACTTGTTAGAATAAAGGACAATACACAAGATCCTAAGTTACAGTAATTTATAAATAAAAATAAACTATTACAACCAAATCTTTCCCCATACGGAGATTAAAAGCCGTAATCTTGACTGATTGTTCCCGATCATACATTATAAATAACATAAGCTTCTTCAGAGAAGCAAAACATACTTGCCTCCCTGACACCAGTTTACATCTTCAGTTAAATTACTACCATCAAGAAGGCAATTGTGTTGGGCCCAGATATCTCTTCTTGCTTACACGTTAACCCTCCCAACCTCATTCCTTAAAACTTAAGCACAGGAAACTAAGTTCACAAAGAGTCCTTTTCCTTTTATACACAAAGTCTGTATAAAATACAGATTTCTAATGCTCCTATTGCACCAATCTGGCAGTGCAGTTAGAACCTGATTCAAATTCCACTGAAGTCCATGAAAGGTTCTCCAGTGACCTTAATGGGCTTTGAATTAGGACCACAGAGACAGTATTACCTAACGGAAAGCTCCTGCAAGAGTGGCTGGTATCTCTCTTTTTGCTTATGGGATGCAGTGGAGATGTGTAGTCAGCATGATACCTGAGCAAATAAAATGAAAATGATACAAAGGTTTTAAGAATCCCAAACTCTTTGATTAGTTGTGTGCAAACTGTGCTACTGCCCCTGGAGCTCCCTGCTTTCCTCTTTTTCAGTGCTTGCTCCATTCCAAGATAGAGAAGATGTGAGGCATAAAAATCTCTCTTCACTACAGTTTCCCCTCAGTCCCGAGACTGATAGAAGAGGATGTAACCAGACTCAGAGTTCTTTGAGATGTCTGATGTCAACCCGTAGAATTCTTCGATAGCTTGTGCATCAATTTTCTGTATGTAAAAACCCAAAAATTTGAAGTAAGAATATCTTGCATATAAGCGACATTAAGTTCCACTCTAAAAACTATTGTCAGACAAAAAAACTTTCATGTAATTACATAAAGTAAGAAAATCCAAGTAATTCTTAAACTTGTTATGTTTTGTTTTGCCCTCTGCCATCAACTGCACGGAGGGTAGTGGCTGTATGCATTTAATATATACATTGTTAAGTACTCAGTGAACCTACCATGAGTGCAATCTTATGTGCATTGTGTGTGCAAATTTCACACAGAAATTTTTAAAGACAATGATATCCCCTTAGGACTTTGTATTAATACGAAGAATGTAAGTCCAAACTATCATTTCTAAATTTCGAAGCGGTGCAAGCCAATCAAGTGCAGAGGAGAATAAGGAGAGGGCAGAGTATGAAGGCTAACTTTTTCTACGGTTTTCATAGAGAATCTTTGCTTGTGATCCTGTTAGCTTAGAAAGCCTCCCATAACCAAGATTGTGGGGGAAAGATGCAAAACTTCTGTTGAGAAGGTGAAAAGAGTACTGTCTGGTTTTCACTGTCACAATTTTTGGATACAAAAGAAACTGAAACAGAAAGCAAGCTCTCTTGCCACATTTTAAATCAAATGCAATTAGGCTACAAACAACAACAACAATGTGGAAAGATAAATTTTCCATCACTTAGGCAGATTTTATTTAATCTCATTTCCATTATTTGGAATAAAACCTCTCTCAGGAAGGATTGAGCCGTTCCAACTTGATGAACCATGGGCCTAAGACTCAATGAGATGTTTTAGATTTAAGAACAAAAAGATTCTTTCCTTCCTCTTTAGAAGGGGTAAGAGAAAAAAAAAATACATTTCTGCCAGGTGCTATTGCTTTGGAACCGAAGAGATTGTCCCTGATGTTTGTGAAATGATGTGAGATCTACTACAGCTCTGTTTTCCCTGGAGGAAAGTGAACTTTTGACCCTATCGAGACATTTCAATTTACTGTGTATCTTGATAAGACAGAGGCAATCCTTTTACTTTCCTAACAGCTCTGTATATTTCCATGTTTGTCCTTTGCTGTGAAAAACCATCCAGAATGTGGTGTGGAGATAAGAACTCTTCAGTACTCTTGACTCGTCCTGCCAATTAACAATGAAAATCCAATACCTGTCTCACTCATTTTTCTTCTTTTCCATTATGCAGTTCGTGTGTATTGTAAGGAAAATATAAACTATTCATTTTATAGGTTTATTTAATTCAAATAGAGTCAGGAAAAGGACTTGGACAGCACAATCATATTTTTAGTCATGCATAAGCATAGGGAAAAAAAGTAAGATGATAGAACAAGCAAAAAACCTGAGATGATATAATATAGGGACACCAGTAGTTTCTGCTCTTTCTCTCAGTAAAGAATAAAAGATAACTGATGAAAGAGAAAGATCATGAAGTCAAAACTGGGGAAGGGAATTCTGTTGTTCGAAGAAAGTAGTCAGAAACTTTTTGTTTGGTTGGGGTTTTTTTAACAATAAGAATTCATGGAAACATGGCTAATATTAGCAAGAATACCACTAGAGGCAAAAGGCTCCTGTTTCAGGGATTAACTTTTAAATTTTAGGGTGAAATCTCAAAAATCTGAATTTTCTTCCTATTTTGATACTCATTACACCTTTATCTGAAACCACCCAGGATACTTGATAAAACAGACTACCAGACTGATCCATTCCATTAAATCATAAGCTCCTAGAAAATATGAACAAATGGCTTGCTCCAACAAATTGCCCTCAGAAAAGAATTGCAGTAAAACCAGTTTATTTGCCATGTCTTCTGGTCACAGGAATAGCTTATTAAACAAAGGTGAAAGGCAGCGGCCACAAACAAAGCAGCTTCTTTTAAGAAGTATAAAAAACCAAAATGCAATTCAAAGTCTTGTACAGACCCACTGTAAGGCGCAGCTCTGCAGTCACAGTTATTGCTCATTTAGACTGGGGTTGAACCCTCTTTTCATTAGCATACCAGTCCTTTACTTTAAGTAGTAATATACGTGGGGAGGGGGTGTGTGTGCATGCACTCTGGTTGGTATAAGAAAAAAATCCAGGGTTACACAAAGCTTACCTCAACAATATCATCATCAAAAAGCAACCAAAAATCATGACTCTTCACTATTGCAATATAATGTCCTCTGTTAGGGCCACTGTAAAATAAAATTAGAGAAGAACACAGACAATAATACACATGTATGTACAAATGTATTTCATTAAATTGTCTTTTTCTTGTAGAAAAGCAATACTTAACAGTCATTAAAATGGCTACCAGTACAATTTCTGTTTGGATGTTTCTTTTTTTTCCCCTCTCCACTTATATCATCTTCATAATGAGGTCTTTCTTATCTCTACATTTAATATTTTGTTAAAAAAAAAAAGTATTATAATTTCAAATGAGGAATAAGCAACACAGGCACTGAAAATGTAAATGAATTTTTTTTTTTTAAAGAGACAGAGAAGTGAAATCAAGAAAACATTCTGTGTTTCATAGGGACAGAAAAGATCCCAAACTATTTCTGATCTTCAGAAAGAAAAAGCTATAGAGCTGCTGTTGATTTAGTCTCAATCAGGAATTTCTTTATCTGGTCCACTGTAAACAAAAACTGAATTAAACCGACAGTTTAGAAGTCTCAAGAATCGTCACAGCAATGAGAAGGGCTCCCAGTTAAATAAAAACTGTTCTAATGCACAGCTCTTCAAGTTTCTGTCAGACAAGAAATTTCTCTACAATTATGACAGAAAAAGGAAAAACAGTGTCCTATTTCTAATCCAATTTCAAGTAAGGCAATAATATACTTTCTGAAATAGCTGAACCTTACAACTGAAAACAGACAACTAGTGAAAGCCTTAACAGGCTAGCAGCACTCAGACGTCTAATTTTTATGTCTAGATCAGGGAGGGAAGGTTGCCATCTGTGAGGGACATGTCTGCGTACAAATCACATAACCCAACAAAAACAGGGCTCATCTCCTGCCATGGCTCTGAGAATGGGTAAGTTTCCAAGGCTGCAGCTTGAATGAGGGAGATATAAATGGTCAGAATTGGACAGAATGGTCAGAAATGGACAGGTTCTATTTTCCCTAAAATCCAGAACAAGAGTGTCTCAGAAGATTATGGCATAAAGGCTTATTTTCCAAAACTGTCCTGGCCAACTTGAGATCTGGTCATCTCATCTTATTTCTACTCTAATCCTAGGTCTGTCTAGGGAGGAATGAGGGTGGAACAACAGGCGAGAACCAGCAACTAGAGGGCAGCTCTGCCATTCTGAGGGACTTCAAGTGTTGGAAGAACGGGCTAAGAACATCACAAAGTTTAACAAGTACGAACGCAAAATCTTGTGTCAGACTAACTCCATTCAACAGCACCAGCTGCACACCAGCTGCAAACCAGCTGGCTAGATGGGCCCAGGAGTTCAACAAGTTGAGCAGCTAGCCAGCAGTGCATCATTTTGCTGACAGGGCTGAGCACACGTGGAGCTGTACCGTCGGAGTAGAGCCAGCAGCGAAGTGATAATCCCTGCCACTCCGCTTTCTGGGGCCTGGAACTGGACATGGGATTCCAGAAGAAGGGAGAGACTGATAATCTGGAGGAAGTCCAGTGGCAGAGAGGCTGAGGGAGATGGCTTTATTCAGCCTGGAGAAGACTAAATGAGAAATCCAACTGCTGTCTTCCACTACCCGAACCAGAAGAGCGATAAAGAAATGAGTCAGGCTCTTCTCAGAAGCGCACAGTGAAAGGACAAGAGGCGGTGCTCACAAACTGCAGCAAGGGAAAGTCTGATCGGATATAGGGAAAAAAATCACAGTGAGAACACTGATGGACTGGAACAAATTGCCCAAAAGGCAGTGAAATCGGCATTCCTAGTCATGAAATTGAGCCCAGTGCAATCTAATCTAATGTCAAAGTTAGCCCTGCTTTGAGCTTTAAGTAGTTGACCTCCCAGTGTAAATTACTCTATGATCTTAAGTGTTAAATCATCATTTTTAGCTTCAGGGCTTCTATCTACTCAATAAGCAGTTTGTAGAGCAGCCCTGATTTTAAGCCTTGAAGCCACAAGAACATTTATTGAATATAGCAAAATTGAACACAAATCTAACAGTCATATTTCGAAAGCAAGGAAAAAGTAATCAACATAACTCATACTACAGGGATGTATTTCAGAAAATGTTGCTCAAGCCTTAAAAAAAAATAACATCTTAAAGGAAATGCTTTATAAAGGAATCTGTTCTCTAACGCTTTCCTTCCCAAGAAACTTTTAAAAAAAAAATCTTTAAATTTTATTAGAGTTATATGATATTATGTGTTTTGTGGTTTGTTTTTTGAAGACATAGTTAAGTACATACAAAGATCTGTCATGTGAAATACATTGTTATCACTTTCACAACGAACTATCATGGCAAAGCCATGTTCTGTCAGGATTAGTAGCATCTCCCCACAACACTTTCTTTCCTAAGAAACTTTTCTTTTAAGAGGTCTTTAAATACTATTAGAGTTATGTGATATTAGGTGTTGTGTTTTGTTTTGTAAACATAGTTAAGCTTATACAAAAATCCTTTGTGTAAAATAGTTATTACCTTCCACAATGAACTACCACAGCAACAAGGTCATACATTCTGTCAGGATTGGTGGCATCTCCTGAGGTGTTAAATAAACGAAGCTCTAAAGGAAAAACTACTCTATAAGAGAGTTTTGTGTATCGATGCAGCTGATCCATGTATTTAAATCTCTTCAAATGGAGAGCTAGAATCATAGGCAGCTTTTTTACTTTCATCCTGAAAAAAAAAACAACCAACAGTATTTCTAATATCCAGTCAAAACATTCAGTTGGTATCAAGAAACAGGAAACCTGTCTTACTGAAGTCTTTAAGAAATTTTGTAAGCATTAAAAGCTGCTCAAATAATCATCTGTTTAACAAATACTGACCGTGTCCTGTGTTGCTAAACTGAAGGTGGATTTTAACAACTGAGAGACTTGCTAATGTATTTAAAATAATAAGCTATAATATATAATAATAAGAATAGCCATCATGAACCCATATAATAATTTAGACATAATGACCACATAGCACAGAATTCAATTTTTTAAACGTACCTCCCCATAGATTTCCTGAGTTCCCAAAAGCAAAACCTAGATCCCACTTGGTATACAGTGGAGGTACGGCCACAAAGTTGTTCCAGAGATCCTGTTTCCAGTTGAATTTCTCAGTAAACCAGCCAAGTCAAACAAGCTTTTTAAAACAGTCTTTGTTACACCACTTTGTTACATATGCATTACTCCAAGTTTTCATATCAAGCCGTTCACTTAAACGTTGCCAAGGGGTACAAATAGCCCACTGTTATTCACCTTACCTCATGCTACCCAAACAAGATAATGCTGTGCTCTATCGCAATAATTTGTACAAATGTTGCAGCATTATTTTATGGCAGTCAAAGGCAGAAAGTGATAATCTAGTTTTACTGAGGGCTCGCTGGCCCCCTTCCCTAGTTTGAGGTACTGAGACACCACATCAGTGCCTGCAAATTCAAATTCTCATCAGCCATCCACAGCTGGCCTGGCAGCAAACACAGACTTCCACTCTCTGGGCAATAAATTCGCCCACACTAACAGAGCAACCAAGCTGGAGTGCTCTGCTTCTTGGCACAGCTAATTGCCTTTGATCAGCACTGTGCTGAATTTTTCAAACTGCCTTCAGCCCCAAAAGGTAGTAGCTCAAAAGTCTCAAAATACAGCCCAGGTTTCAGACATGTTTACTAAGATCGTATTTTCGGAATGTCAGGAAGTGTGTTTGTACAAGACAATCCTTTTTCAAAAGTTAGGGGGCTGGGGACAAAATCCTTGAAAACTCGCCTTCCTTCCCTTTCTCTCATTAAACTTACGCTGATAGTAACCTGTAGTAAACCCTGCTAGACTCAAATTTTCTCCATGGCCCACAAGGGAAGTAGGAAATTAAAAAAGCTGGAGAAGAGCAGAAAGATGACAGAAGCAACTATTTTATAAGAGTTACATTTTTATTATATTACTGAGATATGGATATAATTTCTGCTCTATTTCTTTTTTCAAAATGAAAGCCCTCTTCTTACAATGCAACCGTGTTTGATATTAGGAGCTCTTTCACTGGTGAAGAAATTCGGTATACCACCTTTGCTAGTTGAGTAGACACTATCACAGATAAGCTCCACGTTATAGAGATGGAAGAAAATTACGGCTGCAGTAAAACTGAACTTAAGCCCCGCATAAAAAGCAGAATATAAAAAATAAAAGCTGTGTTTTGCCAATATGGCAGTGCCTACAGTACAGGTTTATGTCAACACAGCTTATATTGGTCAGGAATCACGTTACCTTCCACACAGAAAAAGAGCTAAGGCAACAGAAAACAAGACAGACCTGGCTTCACAACCCTCTAATACACACCAATTAGCAAGCTTAGGCAACGTGTGAAGGCAGACTTTGCAGATGAGATATGCCAAAAGCCATGTGCTGAATCTACGGTAAACCAAATAACCAGAATCAGTGGTATAACCAGTAGAGCATGTCAGTGTTCCCATCCCTTCAACTCATCTATAAGCAGCCAAATACTTTCTCAGATAATAAATACCACACAATATATAAAATCTGAGGTTTTTCAAAAGGTGTAAACAAGACTAGAGGAATTATTAGGCAGACGAGAATTGGTTTTAAACATAATGAATGTCAGGCTTCCACAGAGCTTCTGATGTTTTACAGGAGCACGGCTCAAGCAGAAGTTTAGCACAACGAATTACGCACTTTTATGAAACCAGAAACTTGGTTAACAAAAAAAGTCACAAGCCTCATTCTGACTGAATCAGAAAGAAGTGGTATCAAGCCGATTCCTTCAGCGATTGGAAAAATCGTTTTATTATCATGACAAAACCAAGTTTAAAAAGTCACATGAAATCAGTGACTTTTCATCATTACCCATAATCTTTGATTAGTCACTGGCAGTTTGTTTTAACTTGTCTTTTTAACTTATTTTTGGTCTTAAGACCATTCTTTTTCTCATTCGTAAAATAGATAACGATTCAAAGGAGTCCCAAAATGCTTTACATGGATTCTCTTTACTCATGGAAGTAGGCTCATTGAATTCAAGCAAGAGGAACACAACCAATTTATTCTGAAGTGGAAGAAGAGTGAGAAAAATTAAAGGAAAAGGAACATTCTCCCCCTGCCTCATACACACACACAAGGAAATATAAGGGTATTTTCATTAAATACAGGGGTTATTTTTTTCCCTCCCTGAGTCTGACATACCTTTTATGTGCTTCTTGCTTACTGCGACATTCTTCACAGTAATATTTGTATTCACTGCAGAGAGTTTCTGTATTGCTGAAACCCCTGAATAAAAAAAACCAAAACAACAAACCACTCTATACAAAGTAGTTTCTTATCTGAAATATACATATAAACATGTACAATATAATATGTACATAATTTTATGCTCTAGGGTCTACATAAGCTAAAATTTGCTAGGCATGTGAGCTTTTAGTTTTAATTCCTACTTTCTAGGTAACAGCTAAAAGACAAATTATGAAAATTCAGATTTTTGCCTCTACCTTAAACAATGAGTGATTGAAGTATTCTGCTCCACATCAACTGAAAGGTCTAAGAAGTCCTCATCTTTGCTGCTTATCTGCAGGAAAAATGAACCAATAGATTATAGTTAAAACTAGTTATAGTAATTTACTTGTGTTTTTCAGTACCATTATCTATTGACAGAATGCATCTTTTACCTTGTGACAGCCCTTTAAAAATTGTTACAAGTGGACTATCTTAAACAGAGATTTGCTAGATCTGTTTCTGATTTTGTGCAGGAAGAGAGAAGTGTGTATGTGTCTGTGGGGATATATAATGCCAGTTATCATTATGCTGTAATTTCAGCTCAATAATATAAATGCCAAGTTCCTTCTACACCTCACTCTTTTCAAAATAATACAATCACTGGGATTCTTCTGTTTAGGGCTCTCACCTCTGTTCTTCCCCTATGATTCCCTCCAACTGAAAGTTATGTATTTGGATATCACAGTGTCCCTGATAAAGAGCACAAATATTTTGAAGCCTCTTCCTGGCTAGATTCATAATCTTAAATAAGCAACAGATAGCAAATTTGTTAGTAAATGAGAGCTTGCGACTTGGTCTGATAGAGGCAGAACAGTGCGTAGCAATTTCTTACAAAAATGCAAGAACAACAATTAAAGTAAAATAGAAATTCCTAAAAGAAGAGAATAGATTCCATCACAAATCCTGAAAAATGGTGATGGACAAAATCCACAGCTGTCCTGACAATCAACTATGTTATTAAAAGGTTTAGGAAATAGCAATCTGCAACCTTAACTTTTGTCTGCTAGTGTTTCCTCTGCCACTGAGGAGAATGTCCTCTGCCTTTTATGACTCTTAGGTACAAAAGTAAAGGCTTTTAGAAAAGGTGCCTGGCTGCAGTTTCTTGATTGAAAGCAGGAAAAGTTAAACAGCTACAGAAGAACTAATGTAAGTTGATCTTTAAAACATATGAGATTTATGTTCCCTTTTAAACTCAGAATAAAAATAAATTTGGAAAGTTGTTCTCTGACTATCAAGACATGAGAAACACACAGTTCCTGAGGGCAGCATACATGAAGAATAAAAAGACAAATACAGGTGGTCAAGACAACTATTTTTGAGAATTAATACCATCGGGTAAATCAAAAAACTTATGAAATTAAGTTAAAAATTTCTACTACTATCTGTGAGAGAACTGGGCAAGGATTCCTCCCACTCTTCTGTATCTAATCTTTCCAAGAATAAGTATGCATGTAAAAAAAAAGTCACTATGACAATACACATCACACATACATCATCATTTAGATGCTGAAGTGTAATGTTTATACTTCTAAAGAGATCATGGCACATGTATAGAAAACGTCCGTTGTGTTTTTAGGGTGGGGGAAAAAAGCCACCTGTGTCTTTAGTGTGCTGCCCGTTTCCTGTCTTCAGGGATGGTCTAGGTTTAGGTGTGTGGACAATTCTTCAAAATATCCCAGTGCAAACCACTTTTGGAATTATCAAACGAGTTTATAACACTAAGAACTCTGGTGGAAAACATCTTAGCCTGGGGATTAAGAAGAGCTCAGGGGAAAAAAAAAAAAAAATCGGTTCTAGAGAATACTCTGCTGCAGTCTTCAGCTAGGACAGCTGGAATTAAGAAGTCATGTGATCAGTGTTATTCAGACATGCAATTAGACAATTCTTCCTCTCTTGGTCTAATCAAAGAAAATTCCACAAAACAATAAAGATTTCACAGGCAGCTTTATCCCACGCAGAAGCTGTAAGGGCGGGGAGGAGATGCAGAAGAAAGGGATGTGTTGTATTTGGTTAAAAAGAGATTGGTACTGAAACCAGAAGTCCGCAAAAGGAATTCTTCCATTCTTAGTGATAATACCGATAATGCTGCCTTAAAGAACCTCTCTCAGGTTAGCCAGTCCATTGTGCACCTAGGATCATGAGGAACCATTGAAGGCTTTACTGAAAGAACAGCCAAATTCATTTTTTCCATCTATGTTGATAAATTAGAAATCATTATTCTTAATTTTTAAGATTTTTTGAACATTTGTATTTGAACAGCACATTTTTTTAACATTAACTCATAATTTTTAATTATAAAAAAGAAAAATTATATAAAAGTCACCCTCCACTCTAACTCCCCCACCCCCTTCTGCAGAGGTTCTACTTCAAATAAACATCACTGAGTTCCTTAGACTAAAATTGCCAATGCCATGTATTTCAATCATCTATAGAATTAAAAAAAAAAAAAAAAAAAGATGGACACGGTCAGAAACCCTCATCACTAACAGAA
>VXBL01005986.1:262073-288198 GCA_013400195.1 Aramus guarauna | reverse complement strand
GCCCTGATGTGTTCAAAATGCGATCTGAGTGCTCCTAATACGAGCATCTGAATAATAGTGAAGAATTTGGGTGCTCCAGTATTCTGGCTAAAGGTGACGGGATGTTGTTCTCACATCGAGGACGTAATCCGCGCTCAGACTGCTCAGCTGTACTCTGATGACGAGTGCTACACTGAACAGAAAACTCAGAAGGCTAACACTCATGGAATCTGTATTTCTTTCTGTTTGGAATCTCACTAGGAATGTGAATCAGCTCACTGACAAAAAGACTTTTGCAACTGTAGGCTCCCATGCGTGCTAAGACAGAAACTAGTTTTAAATGAAGCTGAAACAAAAGGCATGATTTATCTCAGTTTTACAAAAAAAAAAAAAAAAGAGAGAAAAAAAAAGGAGGGCATAATTAAGGCTTCTATAGTACTCCTGTAAGAGAGATCCCAGATTTTTCTTATTGCCTTCTCTCAGTTCAAAGTAGAACTGAGTCAAGATTTTGATCCTTTGTAGAACCATCTGAACAAAAGAGCAAGACTATCAGCTGGAGAAAAACAATATCGACGTTTGCTGCTTTTCACCCAAGACAATTTTCCATTTTTCTCTGTAGAAGTCCTGCCTACATTTAGCCGTTTCAGATTCAATGTTGATGAAGTCAATTACATTATTTTCTGGTTTACTGTTATTCTTTCCTTAAATCGTGAGAGAAATCTGTAAAATAAATTAACTCTTTATCAATTTTTATTATTATTTTTATTTTTATTTTTATCAATTATCCACAGAAATCTGTAATATTTACATCATCATACTGCCTCTGTCAAGGAAGGGGGAAAGCATGATAACAAGAAATTACATTCAAAGCATGTAAAGACAACTTACAGTCCATTTGGTAACCTATTTATTTTATAGTGTGGCTTGACCCACAACACAAATCTTTGTTAAAGAACCATATCTCTGTTCCTTATATTCCACTATCCATACTTAAACTGAGGAAAAATACTTAGTCAGATCATTTTTTATCTTAAAGATGGGCTAATGAGACAGTGCATCCTGGAAGGAAGTGCTTTTCTATAACCAGAAGAACTGAAATTGGAATAAAATCTTACTGTGCTGATTTTAGGAACATTTTGATACTGTCTCTCATAACTTCCTCGTTAGCAAGCTTAGGAAGTGTGGGTTGGATGAGGGGTCAGTGAGGTGGGTAGAGCACTGGCTGAATGGCAGAGCCCAGAAGGTTGTGATAAGAGGCGCAGAGTCTACTTGGAGGCCTGTAGCTAGCGGCATGTCAGTGTTTGGTCTGGGTTTATTCAACATATTCATCAATGACCTGGACGAGGGGACAGAGTGTACCCTCAGCTGATGATATGAAGCTGGGAGGAGTGGCCGACACANGTTCCATCTCAACATGACAAAAAAACTTCTTCACTGCCCACAGAGACTGTGGAGCCTCATTCTCTGGAGATATTCAAACCCCACCTGGACATGATCCTGTGCAACCTGCTCTGGGTGATCTTGCTCTAGCAGGGGGGCTTGGACTAGATGATCTCCAGAGGTCCCTTCCAACCCCTAACGTTCTGTGAATCTGGGAGTAGGTTTGGCCAGTTAGAAGATGATCATTCTCACTTAAAGCAAAGATATATTATATTTTATATTTAAGTATGCATTAAATTCCAAATTTGAATTAAAAATACATGAAGGTTATTGTCTTATAATTTAGAAGCAATAATTCATCCACTATTGCTGTGTAATCTTCTACATGAGCTATATCCAAGTACTCTGACATTTTAAGTTACATCTCTAAACACAGAAAGACTCTAAATGCCAACAGCTTCCGACAGACATTAAAGCAATCATATATGCTCACTATATTTGAAACTAAGACACTATTCACAGTAATATTACTTATTTAACATATCTAAATGTGTTTCTAAGTGCCCATTTTCAGGTCACTGTTTTTTAATTAGACACAAGCTTATATATTGAATAGATAGAAGCTGTTAAACTAGTTTCAAGATTATTAGGGCTTGGAAAACAAAGGCCCTAATACACTAAAACAAGCATATTAGAACACTGAATTTAAAATTCAACTGGCCAAGGAGGCACAGTGGCAAACAGGCATGGCATATCCTGTTCAGCAACAGCTAACAGAAAAATAGAACTGAGCACTATTAGTAAAACTCTCAAAATTGTATTAGGTCTGATAACTAATATAATACGCTGGCAAAGAGCGTATTAGGATTTTAAAACTGTATTATGGACTGTATCTAGATCAAAATCCTGACAGTGGTAATCCACTATGCCATAGCGAGGAAGGGTAATGATGTCAGTCATGTGAAGAGACTCAGCCAAACCCATGTTTCAAGACAAAAAAAAAAAAAAAATCAGTTCAAGAACTACAAGAGAAGCAATTGACAGTTGCCATGAAATATTAGGGAGGGGAAATCTACCAGAAAAGAAAATATGGTAGCTAGAAATCAGTACCTAAATTACTGAAGTCTGCATTTACATTACACATGGCATTAGGAAGCTATTTTCTTTGAAATAAGAGAGAGGTGGGTATTTCTAGAAGACAGAAAAAATTACATGCGAAATATATAATCTGATTAATTCCTCCTTTCTAACATCATGCTGAAATATGTGCATTACCTAATTAAGGAAAATAGGTATGAAGAGTCATACAAAAAATACAGTTATTTAGCTTTTTACAGTATCTAAGGCATAGACCATGACAGAATTACTGTAATTTCAAATTGTGTTGCTTTTTATCTTTCTCAAGCACGTAAAATTCAATTGTAAGTTTTTCTAAAATATATGCTTTCTCTTACTGAAGAACTATTCTTAAAGAAAATTTTAGTATAGCTTACTCAAAGAACGAGTTTATATCTTAAAGGTCTAGTATTAGAATTCCTGTGAACAGACATTTAAGAAAGGATTACTTTTCCCGCACATTAAGTTATGTTGAGAATCCTAATCTACTTAGTGCCAAAAGCCAACTACAGTATCTTGATTTCAATGGCTTTAAATTTAAAAACTAGAAATCAGTGGGAACTGATTCAGAATCCTTATTTACAGAATGTATCACTAAGCATGACGTTAAATTATTAAGAAATTAAATTTGAGAAGAACTACACATCCCCTAGTACCAGGCTTCATTGCTCTTAGGATTACATCAATTTAGAATTTTCTAATCTAAATTTTGAAGTCGATTATAATCACACTGACAAAAATTCAATTCAGCATTTTCCAAATATTGGCCAAAAGCCTTTTCCTACAATTCACGTACTAGCTGCTGAAATTTTCTCACTAACAAAGAACAAATGCAAATGTTCAGACAAATGTGATATTTCTGAAGAAAGAAACTAATCTAGTATGTTAGTCTGTTGAGATAAATGAATCATGAAACATGAAGTTCTGAAACATAGAAGAATTCATTTTATGAAGTATATACAGACTTACAGTTTCACACGTAAGACATCTGGTTTCATTAGTTAATGTTCCCTGAAAGATTTCATGAACCCAGGTTGGGTCTGGCAGGCTGTTATTTTCATTGTCAATGTTGCCGTTAGGTAGGCGACCATTTTGTTTCTCTTGTTTTCTTTCCTCTTGCAAGATATCCGCAATTGTATTTAATAGATAGTTTAAGAACTCATGTGCATCCTGCTGCATGTAGTTATCAAAAAGCTCTACAAGATAAAACAACAGAATTTTTTTTATTTAACCAGTTAGTTCTATACTACAAAAAAGTTTTTGAAAGAAGTCAGATTTCAAAACCGGTCTTTCTTTCACGGCTTGAATCATCCATGACAACACAACACTAACCCAAATCACATACTTCATAAACAGCCAAAAATATAGGGGGTGGGAAGAGGGGAGGGCAAGTCAGCTTACATTCATAGAAATTTCTCAGCTGATCAGAATTAACAGAAGAATGAACCATTCTGCAAGAAAACTAGGGCATGATTCAACTACCTAAACATAGGTGGATATATAGTGCCACCTGAAATGTTCTAGCTTGTCCTGTCCAGCCTCCAGATGCCAGTCCACAACAACGTGGATCTCCTACCCTAAAGGCTATGGTATCTCTGCCAAGCTTGGGTCAATGTCTTGGGTAACACAGGTCATCTCAAATGGCATTAGATGTTGGTATTTTCCAGAAATGAACTGAGAACTTATGACAGGAAATGTTTTGTCATCTATATGTTCTATCACAGGAAGAACATGTACAATAAATGCTCAAAATATTGCTTTATTTATTTTCATTTTTAGGGTTTTAAGTCCACTGCTGCTCTGTCATAAGCACAGTGTCATGAATACTAGCAATGAAAATAAGATTAAGGTTAGAAACTTAAAGATACTGGCACTTTTAAACAACTATTTTCTTTTGCATAGCTCTATTGCCAATAGTAAGGCACTATTTGTAGAAGCCATGTCAAATTAGCCTAAACTTCTAGCCACAGCAAGAACAAACAGGTTTCAAATCAGGATTTCAAGTAATAAATAGATCTGAAATATTGCTTCTGGAGATTGGTGTATGTGGCACCTTTTTTACTGGTGGACTTGTTGGATAGATAATAATGAATTCACTATGCTTTCTCCTTCATGTCCTCAGTTTGTCAACATTTCTAAGCATAACAGTTTTAGGATTAATTCAGTAGAAGGGAAGTAGTTTCACTGCCACATACTTGGGATGTATAGCAATGATACAGATCAAAGGATAAAGCTGAACTCCCTTTTTCACAAGTCTACTTTCTTGTTTGTGTTGAGATTGGTACTACCCTGAAAACATCGTTTATTGTAGTTCCCTTGGATATCAACCTGAGATACCCTCTGCTGCTACAAATCCCCACACCAGGAATGGGGCTAAGAAAACCATAAAGGCATTGAATCAGATTTAATAATAGTTACTGCTTCTCTCTTTGACCAGGAATTGTTACAAGGAAATTTATCTGCCAATTTAAAAAGCATTCTATATCACTGGCTACTATCATACAAGTCTTTTAAAGTGCAATTACTTCAATTAATTATAACTTGCAATTTGCTTGTAGTCCAAGAATATACTGAGACTAGCCTTCAGTGGAAGGCTAGTACCCTGGACTGGAAAGATGAACGAAAAAATACTCAGTAAGCTTAAGTTTTGAAGTGCATGCAGGTACTACATGGAAGCTTTACTATCATGATGGCATCCAGGAGTAAACTTCAAATAGAAAAAAAAATCCTGAGTTATTAGGAAAGTAGGGAGAATGTGATGCTAATCTAGATCATCTGGAGAGGTTAAGTAGTGCAATAGATCAGCCAAGAGTATGAACCAAGTAATTTATTTAATGAACTACTACACTATTTTTGAGAAGTAAGTTCAACTCCAAAACTAGCCAACTGTAAGGTCTTTATTTAATCAAGTAAGTCAAGGCAGAACAAGAGCTACAAGTCTCTTGAGGTAAAACGCTTCAGAGATTCTTCACAGCGTTACATCACAGACCTCTCAGGGCTATGTGCCCAGCCAGTGAATTAGCATTAAGTACAACAGAATGAAAGCCTCACATTGTTCATTTTATGATTAGAAGAAAATTAAGCAAACCTAACAGTACACCTTCAGCTGACTTCAAGCCAGCAGCTGCTTCCCAGCCAGTTAAGCTTTAAGGTCATTAATATATGTATGCTGTATTCCAACTTTGAAAATAAAGATGGAATCGCAGCATTGTAGTCTGGAATACATGAAGCTTATATTCTCAGTCATCCCCCTGGTATAGCTGGATACTGGCTGGAACAGAATCTGGATCGGTGTTGTACACCTACCTGCTCCTTTAACTAACTCTTCTTTAAAGCTCAAAATTATATACCTTTCCATTAAAGACTTAATGGCATATATGCTGTCCATGTAATCACTGCCTGACAATTCAGCCATGTATTTGTAGAAAAGGTGAGAGTATCATCATTAAAAGAGACCCCAAAAGCCAACAAGAGCTGAACTTTCACATCTGATTTCTCTACGAAGATTTTCCAATTGCCTTGTCCTGCTTAGAATTTTAGTGTCATGACATAATTAAGCATTAAAAAAGAACACTTTCTAAAAAGAACTCGATGGCTCCTGTGGTTTAATTTCTGCTTTCCATTTGAATCATTCTCCATGTTTGTCATAGTTAGTCAACATTCACTGTTTCGCTGTTTCTGTAAATACATCAACATACACGCATACTTACTCGAGTGTACTTACCAAAGTATTGAATCAAAGTTTTCTATTCTGCATAGGTAAGAGACTGTACATTTCCCAAGAGGTTTTTTTAAACAATATTATTATAACTCATGGTGTGCTGGAGGGGTCACTTCAAATTAGGAATGTCATTATAATATTTTATTTCTTATTTTTGCTACAGAGATGGTCAGCACAACATTTAAACACTTTTTTAGTCTGCATATATAGTCTTGAAGAGATTACAACACTATGAGAGCGTCTATTGCAGCAGTGTTAACTATGGTACCTCATACAGTTTATTTAAATCTAGTGGTTATTTTTTAGAAAAATTTTATGTTATATTTTTATAAAACTGTATCCAAACAGAGTAGTAGATTGCAAAGTTTCATTTCTATTTTAACATTGAATTATTTTCTAAAACATTTTGACCAGTTAGCCCTGCAGATAAGAAAAAAGAAATGTTAAAAACCTCTGGAAATCTCTTGAAATTTAGAATATCAATGACATTAAAAAAAATTGGCCAAAACTATTTAGTGATTTTGAAATTAATTAATCCTTTAAAAAGTAGGTCAAGCTAAGTATTACATAACTTCTCAATGAATTTAAAAAATTGTGGGTTTTTAAGCTAGATTCTTGCAGGGAAGTCTTAGTGTCCTTTCTACACACTCAGTTTGGGAGACTGATTGCTGCATTCAAAGAGTACTGTTTTGTTTTTTTTTTTTAAATACAGAACAACCGCTTTACAGTGAACTTGGAGTATAAAATACAGTTCACAGAGAGGCAAAATTAGCAAGCAATTTCACAAGCAGCCACTGACAATACACTGAGTTCCACATGAAGAGAGACAGACAAGGATTCTCTCTCAAAACGGCTCCACAGTTACACCCTTGTTCTAGAGTCACCTCTTCTTTATATGGCAGGATCAAGAACACTTTCCATGCATAACACACTATGTCAACTTCAGAATTAAATCATAATTGCTATGATTATTACACAAGAAAAAGAAAAAAAAAGTTACCGTTTTCTTTTCGTAATCTGGTTATAAATTTCTTGGGAGGTATTACTCCAACTTTTTTCTTCTGGGTGGCTATACTGTGGAAGAGATCAGCTAAGCATGTAAGGAGATTCTCTTTTTTTCTTGGTTGACTCTTGTATGCTAAGACTTTGTCTCGAAATGGTCGACAAAAATAAAGTGCCTGAAGAACTGAATTGCAGTAGCATGTATTCCCGAACTATAAAATAAGAGAGAGATTTATTAGCTTGCATTGTATTACTGTTGAGAGGTAAAATTAAACCCAAAGTATAAGAGAATTCATAAGCAGAGGCAAATTTTCTGCAAGTCATTTCTTCTTGACTTTAAGATAGTAAAGCATACTTCTGTTTCACTAAGGATTAACAACTACACTGTAAGTAAATGCAAGAAAATCCTAGGTAAATTTGAACAATACTATAAAATTTTGTCTCACTTGTAAATTCAATTTATTAGTAATACTTTGCATTTACTTGGGTCAAAATGTTCAACAAATACCACCAATTTCACAGCTCCCAAAATATGCCCAGGTAAAAATATCTATCCACCTACCACACATCAGCCGCAACATTAAAGAACAGGCACAGCATGACCTTGCACTGTGAAGAAATTCAGCTGTAAATAGAGAGCTTCTCAGACACTTCAGAAATTGGATTCTCCTCAACTTATTAGTTGTGATCAAAGTCAGAAGTATCTGCTTTAACCTGTTCCTAGATTTTCAGTTCTCATTTTAGGGTGAACAGGAATGGCATTCACGAGTTTTCTTAAAAGATTGCAACATGGCTTGTTTGGGATTCAAAGCTATGACATGGGGGGTAGTTTCAAATCTAGACAGAAAGGAAAAGACTGCACAATTTGGGCATGTGCATTTCGAAGGAGGCAGGTCACTGAATTGCAGTGGGGCAGCTAGAAAAGCATCCCTAACGACCTGGGTACCAGGACGCTCCGAGCATCCCTCTTCCCCAGACTCTGAAGGCACCTGAGTCTTGTCATCACTGACTGTCTCCAGCTCACCCCAATGCCACAGACCTCCCCATCACCTCTGTGAAGGCACCGTGAGCTGTCAGTGGATAGAGCCGTTCTCATTTTATGCAGCCCTCCTCCAGTGAAACCTATTAACTAACACTGAAAGCGGGAGAAAAAAATCTTTACAAATAATCCATCCTTTCAGCTGCAGTCACTCAACCTGCAAATTGAAGCATGTACCTACTACACATATTCTGTAAAATATGAAAATAATGTTCATATTTTATAGAAAGACAGTAGCACATATGGGTAGCAAATTCTAAAACTACATTGTGATGGGGAGACTGTTATATAGCAAACGGTGCATTTAGAAATATTTTAAGAGCAGGTTCTTTCAACAGAGGAAAAGAACTAAAATCTTTTACATCTTAGGAATAACAGGGAAGTAACTAGTTTTTGCTCTCTCACAATTAAGACAATGACAAACAAGAGCAGCATGAAATTTAATCAGAAAACTGGAAAGTAAATTGTTTTCCTTTATTTTAAATTTACAAAATCTGAAGAACTACTTTTTAAATACCCAAGACACACTCAAAGAATGAGTAAGAAGTGTATTTCAAAAAATATATTAAGAAGTCTTAAGATCTCCATATTAAAAAGTGAGGAAATTAACGCCCATTATTTTGATTTCTTTAAGCTAGGGAAAACACTTGTATTAGCTTCTTTGTGGTCCAAATCTGTACTCAAGTAAATCAACGAACTTAAGAGGAAAAACACGGCTTTTTTCCTTAAAGGAAGCAGATGGAATCACACAGTAGTTTAGGTCAAAATATTTAATATTGTAAGCTAATAATTTATGACTTTATAATTACAAATAGCCATAAAAAGATAACTACATTAAAATGTTAAGAAAGTTCTTAAAAGTAAATCAAATAGGAAAAGTGCTAAAATTTCTACAGCAAGTGTCAAAAGATGAAAAAGCAGCAAATTAGAAAATTAATAACATTCCAATTTTAAAAAGGAACAGTCTGATGATAAATTAATTAGAATGGCAAACATGCAGTAGGAGACAACTGAAATATGAAGCAACAGAGAACTCAGAACACTGAACAAAAATTCAGGAGATTAATTTAATAGGAATGTATGTTAACCTACATGCTTGTGGATAGGAAAGAAAAGCAAGCAGATTGAGTTCCTAAAAGGTTTTCTTCAACCAAATTCAGAAAGACAGTAGGCAACAGAAGATTGTTTGAAACCAAACTCCTGAAGAAAATTTAATTAGAATAACAGAATGGTTTGGGTTGGAAGGGACCTCAAAGCCCATCTAGTTCCAACCCCCCTGCCATGGGCAGGGACACCCTCCACTAGACCAGGTTGCCCAAAGCCCCATCCAACCTGGCCTTGAACACTTCCAGGGAGGGGGCATCCACAGCTTCTCTGGGCAACCTGTTCCAGTGCCTCACCACTCTAACAGGGAAGAATTTCTTCCTCATATCTAATTTAAATCTACTCTGCTTCAGGTTAAACCCGTTACCCCTTGTCCTATCTCTACACTCCCAGATAATTAGTTCCCATTTATTTTCTATCTAAAGTATCAATCTTCATCCCTTCAAAACCTAAAATCTTTTTAAAATAAAAACTTCCAATCATTAGAAAATTATAATAGTACATGTACTAAACAACAAGGGAGGAGAGGTGAGGAGGTTTCCAGACTAAGCAAATAGTGAATTTGTTACATGAATAAATGCTGGTCTTGCCACCATTATTCCTTTACTTCCCATCTTTGACACACCTCTTTTAGAAAACCCCCAAAACCTTGTTCCAGTCTCCCCATCCTCCCACCAGCTACTGAACATTGAATATTTGCTTTCTATTTCTGCTTCTTCAGCACTCAGCTCTCCTGCTAACCTGGCCAACACCACCTTCCTTCTCCCCTCGCTTTATGGTTTGCACTGCCTTGGAAGCACAAGACTTGCAAGACGATGTGCAACCACTGCACTGTATAAGAAGAAGTTTGCAACCATAATCTGTGTGTTTTGTGTAAACACTCCAGCGCCACTCTTGAAATACGAAAACCCATAGCACTGGAAGCCCACTGAACTGTTCAGAGCAAGAAGGATATTTAGTTAGCTTTAGAAATCAGCTAGATTTATTCAAAATTTAATTGTAGGAAAATGAAATGCTTGTGAAGTCTCCTGCTGAGTAACGGTAGAAAACTCTTAAGACAGTCGGTCATTCACATTTTATACCTTAAACTGTCAGCCTGTACAGCCTACTGAAACTCCTCTATCACATGCAAAGGAAGGTAATAGAGACTATATAGAGCAGAGTTATTTTAATCTGTGCTTTCAACTGGTTTATGGCTTGCATCCTTGTTTCTGTGAGGACCACCTTAAGACGTGCATATCTAAAAAAAGCAAAAACCCAAATTTTCTCTTTTTTTCAGTTCATATTGTTCTTTTGTTCTAAATTCTGAGAAATCAGATTATTTCCTTTCACAAAAATACTGCACGCTGTATGTTTCCCACACACTTCTCTCTCTTCTTTTTTTTTTTTTTTTATCCTGAAATCAAAGTTACAACACTCAAACCTGTGTGGAAATTAAAAAAAAAAAAAAAAAAAAAAAACCAATCTGTAAAGTAGCAACAAAACCACCAGACACTCACTGAGGCTTATAGCCTTATAGTTTGGTCCGCTGATGCAACGTACAGCTGGGAAGAAACTTGGTTGTTGAGCCCCACAGATCCACAAAAACGAACCAGAGATCTACAAGAACGTAGATCTGCTTAGAACACTGTCTTTGTGCAGCTTCAGGGTTCCTCCCAGCTCTGATGCACTGGCAGCTCCGACAACTCTTATGTGTTGCAACGGGCCACGCCAGTAAATAGGATTTCTCCAAAACACACAGATCCATTGCAAGAGACCGAATAACCAACCTTTCTGTTCTACGAGTC
Organism: Aramus guarauna; assembly: GCA_013400195.1. Classification (NCBI taxonomy): domain Eukaryota; kingdom Metazoa; phylum Chordata; class Aves; order Gruiformes; family Aramidae; genus Aramus; species Aramus guarauna. Next base: position 277,070 of record VXBL01005986.1, on the reverse strand, counting down.
CGGTAAACTGCTGAAAAGCTACCAGAGCAGCTCTTATGAGATTAAAAATGTTCATTATTTCATACTTGTTGGATAAATTGTTGATTTAATTTGTAAAGCACATAGATTTGAATAGTTTGCATTACTGCACTGTAGAGGGAAAGAAGAATGATAGGCAGACTTGATGTTCCTGATTGTCCACGTGCATGGGACATCATACTACTAACATTTTCATCTTAAATATTTCCTGCTGATTTAGTGGACGGTATTGTCCTTTCAAACCTAAGCTGAATTTTCCATTTAGAGCTTTCATTGACAGAATCAAACATCCCATCAACCATCTGGTCTTCCATATGCTTCCTATAATTGCCCTTTCTTAATTCTTCTGTTACCTCTCAAATGGTTCCTTCAGCACATCCTCTGAATAATCCCTAGACTCTACCACAAAGCTGGAGAGGAGGTAAGATAGTGCTTCTACCTTCTCTTCTTTCACACCATATCTGGATAAAGGCTACATATACCATTGACAGATCTCTATTTCATAGTTGTCATCTTTATCTAAAATCCTGTCCTGCATTCCAGACATCCCCAATAGCTAGCTATCACACAGATGGAAGAGAGCTATTGATTTCCACATTATCTCCATTTTTTCCATTACTCTGGACAAACAAAATGGATAAACAAATTTAGCAGTAAATGTTAATGAACCTCGTGAGAGCTTCACTTCTTGTAATTGCTATAAAACAATTAGAGAAATCAATGATGGCAAAAATTGTGATTTCTATCACTTCTCAATTTAATAGTACTCTTAATTTATTATCTAATTACCTAATATTTCTTTTAATTATCATTAGCTCTGTCGTTCTTTCTGAACGGCCGCTGGCCATAGTTTGCTAATGAAGAGTTCACAACCTTTCCTTTTCCTGATAGATGTAAATGCTGCAAGCTTATTACACATTTATGGTATATACATGCTATGTTAGTAAACACAATATGTAGAAGAGATATGAAAACCATTCAAGCAACAATATGACTGAATTTCCTTAGCCAGCCACTGTACCTCAAAACCACAGCACCAGTGTGCCACAGATGTAATGGAATCCCATTTTACCATCTGTTACAATTCAAAGAATTTTGGTCCACAAAACTTTATTGTTTTTCTGAAGGGTACAAAATACTTCAAGATTAGGTGTCAATACAATTTTACTGTTAAGTCTTAAATTCTCTCTGGACTTGGACAAGAAGTTGTGAAAACAGGTTATCTGTCAACACAGCAACAGATTTGAGAAAGGTAAGAACAGCTTTGATGGAAAGCCTAAGCTCTGCTACAGAACTAACAAGTATTAACCGTTAAACTACTGTATTTCCTCTTTTCAGAGAAACCACACGTTATTTTGAAGGTATTTCACCTTCAGGAGAAAAGAAAAAAAATCACTAATTTAAGTCATTTGAGATTTGTCTAAGTCAGCTTATCACTGAGAGTGTTAAGTGCCTGCACAGTGTATACGTCCATTCCAGCCTCTTGAACCGTGCCAGTGCTAAGAACCTAGAGGTAGAGACATATGTTATAGTAGCAGGACAGCATTAGAAGCAATTAGTTTAATTAAGAAAAGCAAGATGATAGCTTTTGTTAAAATCAACTTGGTTTAAATATGTACTTTCTGAAGCCCCAATAAAGAAAATCATTTAATATTTCATTTTAGGATAATGCAATTTCTAACAAAATATGCTTTTCATGGGTAATACCAAAAATAAAAATTGTAATTATTCCTTAAAACTAAGGATTGAATAAAACAATTCAGTATGTTTTTGCCACCACTGCTTTCCCCTTTGGGCTCAGCATTTTTTTTAAAACTTAATACAAATAGCAGATGTGAGCACTTAATATCATCAACAGTCTTTCAAAGATTTTTTTCTTTTACTGTATTTATTCACTCAGACTGGCATATTATGAACTACAAACTACGTGTTTTAAACAGCTTTTTTTAAGATTTATACATTAGCAAGAAAAATATTTTTAAAATATCCTACGATTAGTAAAATGAAATAAAGTATTAAATACACAGTTCAATTTCCACAATTATTTTAGTAATGTATTTCAACAAATACACTGAATAATGAAACACATTTCAATAACTATGTATATTCAATTACTATATTTTTCAGTGTTTTAATTATTCCCTCAGTTACAGTCTTGTAATTTAACAAATCCACTGGTGGCATTTCAAAGCAATGAAGTTATGGACTTAAACTTACATTAACCAAACCAAAATAGTGCTCATTGACTGGAAATTGTTCCGGACCAATCTCTTTCTCCAAAGCTGAGGCATTGGCGCCCTAAAAAAATCAAAAGCAGTAAAATATCAGTGTTGCAACTATGTACACAGTGAATTTAACTAGTTGAGAGAAAAAAAAAAAAATAAAAAAATAATAAAAATAAGGTGACAGTTTTTGGCAAAGATAAATGACCAAACCCAATAAACCAACCAAAACCCCCAGCAACAAAACCCTGGTCACAACTATAGACCTTGCTAACACCAAACTTGTATCTTCAGATCTCAGACCATAAGACTTTGCATTTACTAAACTTACTTACACTGAAGCTCTTTCTAGTTAGGAGGGAGTAAAACAAAAATAAATGAGAGACTAAATACTGAAAACAGATGAAATACTTTCCTGTCTGTACCCTGAAGGGAGGGGGAGAAAGTGGGAGTTTGTGACCCAGCTCAACAATCATACATGGCAAATGAACCAAACTTGTTTACTTAGTCTATTGCTTAATGCAAGGACAAGCTTGTAGGCAGGATATTATTAGTCATGAATACAGAAAAATCCTTTGAGTTCTCTGTTGATTTGTACTCTCAGGATGTTTAGATTGTCCACAAAACCATTTCACGCAGGTCTTAAAGCAGACAGCAAGTCTTCTGTGCCTTAACTTAATAATGCTTACATACTTATCATCAAGAACCTCACACTCTTGCACCACAGGAATATTATATCAACATAATCCAAAAATACCTTAGAGATATGTTTCCAAATATGCTCTGTTCAAAAACAACTCAAAGTAAGTTGTATCATTTTCATGTCTTTTCATGCAATTACACTCTTTTGATGTTCTGTTTCTTATTTTCAGAGTGGAGCTTCTTTACTAACAATTGCATTAATACAGTATTGCAAAGGAGGTGATATGAGGCCAAATGGTGAGCTCCTCTTAACAAGTGTAATTTTCATACTATATATCACATTTCAGAAAAAGTTAAGAAATGCAGATTGTTCACAGGAAGCAAAGAGACCGGTCTGTTCCGCTTACATTGAAAATATAAAATGTTTGAAGAGCTTTGCTAAATACCTTGAACTCCGTAAAATTAAAAGACGACACAGTACAGCTAGTGTTGGTGTGCATTACAAATACTGCAGCCTTTGCCCAACAAATCTGTTGCATCTTATTTTCAAAAAGAAGTCAGAAAAGGCAGCTTTGGTTACTCTGTGGTTCCAATCAATGACTGTTGACCGAACTGGTGCAATAAACACTGGGTTTCAAAGGAAAGAGAGGGTTTTTATTTAGAGACAGAAAAACCTCTACTCTGGAAAATTCAGAGAACAAAAAACCCCTGGCTTTCTGTGAGCTCTTACACTGATTTCTTTTAGAGAAAAGCAAATGTATCCAACTCTAAATCCTTTTTGTTGCATACAACAGCACTGAGATACAGATATAGATATAGCCTCTATCAAAATAATATATGAGCATGAATATTCCAGTCTAAAGTCAGGCCTAAGTGAAGCTAAAATAGCACATAGTATATAGCAAACAATCTTAAAACCAGATGCAACTCCTTCTCAACAAGTTCTTTCTTTACACCACAGATGTAGCAAATAGCCCTGGACATTACAACAATAAAATTAAAATACATCAATCAAAATCACAAACTGCATTAAAAACAGCACGCAGGATTTCACAGAACGTAGACAAGGGGAAGGGGGTTAGAATTAAAATTAGGACTGTATCAAACTGTATAAAATTGAAATGAAACTCTATTATGTGGTATCTGCCCTGACACGATCGTGGTACTGCAGGACTTCAGAGCGGTTACACAATCTACCTTACTAATTCTGAAACTGGAAACACACGGTCAAAGGCCCATTTGGAGGTAACGACTTGAAGTAGAACAGAGCCAAAGAGAACGTAACTCCACACGTGAGACCGTACAGCTCTGCTCCGTTCCCAACATGGCCCCGGCTGCTTTTCCATCAGTCACATCCCCTCCAATTACCCGGTACAACACAGCCTCTCCTCTACCGAGGATTTGGCTGCAGGGCTTACTACTCTAGAAGCTGTTCTCAAATGCCGGTTGGTGTCAGTGGTAAGGAAAAGGGGTATAAACCCTCTTTTAACATCAAAGCACTCCACAACTTCTGAATATGCAGTTTTGCTGCCTTATTGAAATACACCCACAAGCTCGGGCAAGGTGGATATTATTTACAAACAAACTAGGGGGGGGAAAAAGGGAACTGTGGAGGCTTTTTTATCCTATTGTTAAAATCTCTACTTCTTTAAAAATAAATAAATTCAAGAGCAGTCTTTTAAGAAATTCTTTCTCTTTTCGAAGCTGGGGTGGAGTAGCTGCTTTATTCTCTCTCTCAAAGGCAGAATATTATGGTATAAACTTTGATGTTTCTGTTTTGTATAGACCTGAACACTGTATTTAGTTTTCCAGCACAATAAAGACCCTGACTTGGCAATTAGAAATACATGCTAAGATACACCAATATAGTTATGGTTTTCTGATTATTCAAGGCTGTTCCATTCAAGGCTCAGACTTTCACATGATTTCCAAGCGCAGCATTACCTATGTTTGAATGCAGTTGTTTATGAATGTTTTATTACTACAAACCAGCGTGGATGTTTTAAACCAGTGTAAAAACCCTCAAGCTCCTTACGATTTCCCTCTACAGCTCTCTTTGTCTGTCATAAAGGATGCTATTCCTCCCCCCAAAGTAATCATTTATACAGTGCACAGTGTGTTGGTTGCAGAGAGAAAACCTAGCATGCAGCAGGGGCTTGAAAGAGCACGCTGAAAAGCATGTTCACATCTGAGCCTTAAAAGCTATTTTAAAACCTAACTATCCCTCGCTGCTTCATTATTACAGCAGACATTATCAGTCCCAGTTGACTTTTCCATTATGCAAGTACAGCTGCAGAGGGAAAGCACCGTGACACCACCACCAACTAGGGTACCGTATCGTCTTTTGGGCAAGAGGTCAGCAGAGGTGGACTCTATCTCTTTCCATCAGCCAAGACGGACTTACTGGGCTTGGGATCTAGACCTGGAAGATTTCAGTCTGCGATGTACACTGCAGAGCATAGAATTTCTTCCTTTGCCACTTAACTGGCATGTGGGAAGATCCCAAAATGAACCTCTCTTTTTTTTTTTGGGTTCACTGAACAACCCTACAACAGATGCTCAGTCCCCACACAGCAACTTGGCTTTGACACGGCGCAGGGGACAGAAAGGAACGTCATCAACTGTGGTTGGTACCCCCACCTCCAGTTTCCCTACCCTTCTGAGTGGAAGCACACAAGGTCATTACCCAGAAGCGGGAAATAACAGAGGCACAACAGAAGTCCAAAAAAGCTAACATTGCAATAGTACTGGCATTTACCAGGCTTTGCATCATACTGCTATAAAACCTATACATCACCAAAAACTGTTTCGTATTAACCCTCTTCCAGCACAGAGATAATCAAATTATACAGGCATACAGAACACATAATTATCATAGTTAACGCAATATAGCTTTATCAAGTGGAAAGTTTAGCAATTAAGTTGTTTATACAAGAACACAATAGGAAATCAAGATTTGCTTAACTTTTATTTGTTATTGAAAATGATCCTGGAAACAATGTTAAAATATCCATGATTTTCTAAGAGTGTCCTCACCCATAATGAAAGCTAGGTGTAAAGCTGAACTACCTGTGTTTAACTTCAGACTGATACGAGTAATCATGAGTAAATCATGAGTTATCTTAGTTTAACCATGTTCAAAGCAGTTAAACACTTATTGCTTATCTCCCTCATCAAGTTAAAGAAAAAGCCTATATTATTGGATTTATCAAAGATCCTCTTAGATGCTAATTTCTTAATGAAGGGATAAGAATCCCTGTTTACTGTGGAAGGCCCTTAATTAAGTTTCTCAAGTTTTATTTGCCAAAAAGCATGAAGTTTCTAGAAATGAACACATTTAACATTAACCAAATTAGTGTTTGATTTCAGTTTAGTGGAATCAAAAAACAGAAACCACAGTGGGAGAGGAAAGTATAGTATCTTTCAAATGCAGTTGTATTTTCCTGATTTTCAAGTTTTACAGATATACATTCTCCCAAAGTTCTAAAATAAACTAAAAACCCCCTGACATTGTACATTTCAATGAAAAGGGTGAGGAGGGAAGTAAGTGCAAACATATGATGAGGGTTTTTGTTTGTTCATTTAATTTTCCACTTGCTAAAAGGCAATATTACTCAAATGCCAATTCCGCTTTTATTCTTTCCTTTTCTCACTGCCTCTGAGGTCACACTATTGTGGTGCTACATGTCCAACTAGTACTCCCGAAACACATCAACAGCTAACATATGGATAAGCTAACTGGAGCCAATCCGTAAGGCAAATCAGTTGGTGCTTGTGATCCGACGTACACACTTCGGGTTTCAGAGGGTTTTCACCCGATTAGTTCTAGGCTGGTTCTGTGACTGAACACCCAGCTGCAGCTGAGCTATATTGCTTTCGTTTCCTCCAAAAGACCACTCCAAGATGCAAAACGAAGTATGGGAAATTGGGATGCCTGGGAGAATCACTTCAGAATTGCACACACCTTAACTGAACTAAAACGCTAATGAAAATGCACGCAGCACTTGTGTGAAGAAAAAAAGAAAAGCCACCCTATATTCAAATACTGTCAAAACCCATGTGGGTCAGCAAGTGGGCAAACAATTGCACTTTTAAAGTGTCCTACCTTCTTGTTATCATCCAAACGAAGAGGCAGCATTTCTCTTACCAAGACTTCATTCATAACCAGCCCAGTGTGCTTTGAAGATTACACTGGTGTTAGTCTTATCGGGGTGGGGTAGGGGGGGCTTGATCTATCCCTTTCTAGAATCAGTTGATAACTTGGTGGGTCATCTTTTTTCAGTAGCTTGCTGTAACAGCTTTATGCTCTAGCTTTATTGAGTGGTAGATTCCCTGAGTAAAACCAAAAATTCCACCCTTCAAAGAAATTTATCTCAAAATTTACATTTACTGTCAAAATTCTGAAGATCCATGTCTCCCTTCAGACATGTACTATGCTGGATCCTTCCCTATGATGCTCTCCACCTCTCAAGAAGCAAGGAACAATAAAGGTAAAATGTGACTCACATAACTAAACCACGTTGCATAGGGATATGTAAGCCAATTTTTTTAAACATGACCTTAGCTATAGGTAAGTCAACAACAAAACCCCCACAAAACAGAACTTTTGTTCTTCCTAGTGACAAAAGGCATTACAAGTAAAAGGGAAACTCAGTAACCAGGAATAGCAATGTTTTCCTGAACAAGAATAAAACATTACAAGCACAAAATTAATTTAATTATTTATAATTAGCAAAAATACATCTCAGTACAGAAGCACTCATTTACTAGTGCTTTCGCCTCTTTTTTTTTTTTTTTTTTTGCCATGTATTAGAAGACTCTTCCTTGTCTGTGCCACTAGTGAAGGTATACAGAACTTCAGAGCCGACACTAATTAGTGCACTTGTGACTGATGGAAGCTTCTGTTAAAGAAGAAATACATAATGCTACTCTTCCAGTTATCTTTTATTAGAATACATGAATTCGTACTTTTCCATGTATTTATATGAATCAGGATTAAAAGCAAACAGAATAGCTGTATTAAATCAGTTTCTATCTGTTGTTTCAACTGCAAACCAAAATGGAAACACATTTCTTCTGATACTGTTTCCAGCCCAGGAAGCAGAAGTGAAATATGCTGAGTGGGATTCAATAATCCTTGTTGTTCATTTATTTGCAAAAGAACATCTGTTAGTAATACACAACTTGCTAATCTCACTACGAAGTATTTGGATAGTTTCAGTTCATATTTTTAAAATACTTACAAATAGTGTTATTTTCTTAACTAATTAGTTTAAGACACAGTCCTGTATATTCTAACTATGTGCAGCTAAGACAAAAGGGTTTTTTTATTGAGTATGAGGTAAAAACATCTCTGCCTGGGCAAGGAAAATGATAGCATAGGACAAAAGTACCTTCTCTTCACATTTGGTATGTCTACCACACCCATCTTTTTGAGCCCCACTGAGCATACACCATGTATTTTCCTTCAGAGCAACTAGACATAGCCATACTTCCTTCTGGTTTGAATACTGAAGTCAAAGATAAGTTACTTTCACGTATGAACCTGAGACTCAGAAAATTAGGGCTCTGGGCTTGGCTCTTCCGTGGAGTCGATCTTCAAAACATGGAAGATATAATGATGCTTCTACAATTCTTCCCCAATCGCTGCCAGACTTTGTCTATTACCCATCCAATGCAGAGTGAAATCATATTGCTAAAAACTAAAATACTGCCAACAAGATAAGTCATACTTACACTGTATGTGTATCCAGAAAATTAGTGGGGCAACACTATTTATGATATCAGGTGGCTTTGCTTCAATCAGATGGATTTTCAATAGCATCGGTGCAACACATCTCATAATGATGCTTACTAAGTGGGGTCCCAAAAGATCAAAACTATTACCTTCAAAGACTTTTAGTTAAAGGTTGAATTACTAGCAGACAAGATAGGAAGTCTGTGAGATGTATTTAAAAGAGGATCTGATGGTGACCTTGGAAATCTTTCATTGCCTAAAAAGTACAGACAGTTACAAGTATTATATTAATCTTTTAGAAAAATCAGACTTACCTAATCACCCAAAATGCAGAGGGGAAGGAAAAAAAAAAGGAAACAAAATAAGAACATGTTTGCTCAACTGCTTTTGTTGATAAACTGCACACTGTGGTATGTTTCACATGCTTTTTTAACTCACATAATTCCTGTTTCATAGAAAGAAGTATGTTGTTTTTATAATTTCCCATTTTTATGGAATTACAAAAAGAATTTGAGTTTATGAAAAATGGTAAAAATGTTTCCCAGTTCTGGTCTACTTATGTTAATACACCATTCTGGTTCCACGCTACAAAAAGATCTAGATTTTTTTCTCCCTGTAAGATCAGATAGACCTTATTGAAATAAAACATTTGTTAAAAGCATTTAACTTCAGCAAAGCAAACTTCCTAAGCTAGGAAAACAAAAGTTACCCCCTATACAGAGCTTTTATACACCTCTTTCCTTCAATAAATTTGAAAGCAAAAAGTAGATATCAATTGACATACATCCTTTTACCACATTTTTACAGAATCATTCCTAGAAGTTTTAATGCAAATCGGTTGCTTCAGCAGTTTAAAAAGTAAGCTTTTCTAGTAATAGGATCAGTTATTCCCACAGACACAGCGAAAAATTCTGTTGGCAAGGCTTGAGTCCAAATTTGGTTTTCATTGTTTCTTCATGCTTAGAACTTGCAAGATGAATATATGTATATATACAGGTAAAAAGAAAAAGGAATCTTTACATAATTGAAATTATCCAACTAAGTAATATGACAACTAAATAATTATGTGTGCTGGTATAAATATTGCTTTAGAGCTACACAACTTCAGGACTTTTTTCTTCATGTCTCATATTTGACATTTGTTTTCTATTAATATAGAGTCAAATTTGTATTTTGATGTAAATTTAAAACAAATTTGTCTAAATTAATTAGTATACTAAGCAGTGTCACAAACCCAGTATTTTAAAGAGCAAATGTACAGACTCATCTTTTATTACCATATTGGGACATGTTACATCTACAAAAATGATGATGACAAATGCCATAATCATGCTTGAGTCTTAGTATCACATTTATCATGAAACATTCTCCTGATAAGAACTCCAACAGATGAGTGAACCTCCCTTCTGTGGCTAGAGATCTCACCCCAGCTGTCTAACAAGCACTTCTCCAAAATTTAATGTGCTTGCAACAGAACCACCACAAACGAACACGTGCCTTGAACACTCCAGTCCACTGCTCAAGGCGGATTCAGGTCATGATGCCAGAGCGCAACGCACTGGCTGAGACACAGCACATGTTCCTTCTTGCCAACCCTGCCACATGAGCAAGTCAGGCAGCTGGATAAAGAAATACCGTAACACTGCTATTTTCTCTGTGTCACTTTAGTCCTCTCCTCTGCGTTCTCTTCTACCACCTCTTCGCTTTTGAAGCTATGTTTTTCCACAACTTTTCTTTCCTTGCTGTAACTCACAATTCTCAGTTCTTCCATCATGAGTCTTCTGTACACTTTCCTGTGGATTCTGTTAACCTCAGCATCAATTATTGTTTAAGTATGAAAATTTGTGCTTCAGAGGAGACAGTGCAATCAGCAGGAACAGGAGTGAGTCCATCATAGCCATTTCTGACTGACTGCAAACTCTGGCAAACGTCAATTTACATTAAGTGCAGATTTCACAATCAGGTTTGAAAACCCTACTGTAAACAAATAATTCCTTAAGCAGTAATGAGGTCCATATACGTATACCTATCTCACAGCTACTTATAAAATTTCCCCACAATTAAATGTTTTCATAAAAGCGTCTCTGCTACGACATCCGAGGTAGGTGCACTGCAACCTTCCCTCAGCTGGGCACTTACAGGGTCTGGCTCCTTTAAGCTGCCTTTTTTCCCCACATGCTTCTTTGAACTTAAATACCTCCGAGACCTCTTCACCCTTGTCAAATGTGACTGAAAGGAGCAAAAGGGTACTGGTGCCAGGACCCTTAGACAGGAGACAGGCAGGAGAAGGACAATAGCCGGCCATTCAGTATGATTCCACGAGGCTTACTCCTTTCAAAAACAACACAAAAATTTGGATTGTAAGACACGCACAGACTTCTCATGCAGAACACACTGTTACATCATACAATCGACACCTGGCTACAAACTGTGTATTTGATGTCAGTGCTGGCGGGGCTGAATGAATCACTGAAGACATTCAGTGACACTGACCTTGTATCTAAGATGCTACGCTGGCAGACAGAGAAGGGAACGCGTAGACAAATACTTGAAACATGAAGAAAAGATTTTCATGTCTAAGGCTACAGCCTCTAGATTAGCATCGTTTTTAAATTTCATTAAACTTTTTCAGGTTGTGCTAACATAATCAACCAGTTTCTAGAAGAAACGCTGAAAAACAAGTACTACTACCACTACAACTTCCTTTTGTGCGTCTGAGACTGACGTCTTTGTAGGTTTTTGTAGCTTTTAAGCTACGAAGATAATTTCTATCTTCTCTTTACTTCAGCTATTGTAAGACTTGATACCTTTCAACTGCTGGTAAATGTTTGCTGGATTCTAGACAACAGAAGCAAAAGTCAGGAGTACTAGATTCAATCTCTATTTCATGGTGAGTATATCTTGGGGCACGTCTTCATTGCAGTTAGCACGGGTTACTTTGCCACTTCTCAGCCGTGCATTAAAACCCCATATAATTCAGTCAGGTAAGACTTTGACTGCACCATTTAATGCACAGATGAGGATAAACGACCAAGTTCTACTTCTACTGCAAAAGCATTTTAAAAAAAAAAAAAAAAAAGACCACACACTTTTAACCTCATCCATTTTGCAACAAGAACAGTAGCTAAACCATTCAAGGGAAAAAGTATTTTTCAGAGTTTGTCCACCATGTAATTAAGACTTAGTACAGCACAAGGAACCACAGGAGTGGTGACGTAGAGCGAAGAAGTCCAAGGAATCTCAAAGGGGATAAAACACTCGGAGACAGTACTACAGGAAGAGCTCTGCCATCACTGGTATGAACACTGGAGTACAGATCAATGAGGTAATGAAGCATACAAAAGAACCAACCCTTTGGAGACAGAATGTGCTCTTGTAACACCATCTCAAAAGGCACCGTGGCTAACAAACTAAAATTACTGGATATCGTTCTTCACTGTACCACACAACCCACCAGAACTGTAAAACATAACATATTGTTTTCTAATACTCAGAGCTTGAACAACAAGGATAAGAGGCATAAAATATACGTCAGTCAGCAGAAGTCAAACTTGAATTTGGATACAAAAAAGGAAGTAATGAAATGCAGGACTGCGATGGAAGAGCTTCTTCACCACAGTTCCAGACTGCTCTGTTACAGATCCTAAGTGTACGTACATGTCAGGTTTGGGTAGGCACAAACTGTCTCTTGACAAAAACTGCCTGTTACTGGTTTTGTACTAATCAAACACAAGAAGAGAAGCAACAGCCTGAGAGTTCTTGTAACAGGCATGGGGAAAGGCAAGAAAAACTTGTCAGAATTTTTAGGAAGTTGTCCGGCAGTTTATCAAACAGTGGGTTGACAAAAAGAATTGCCAGGGAAAAAAAATTGTATTACTCAGCAATTATGTTCCTTTTTGTTTTCACAAAATATATGCTTAAACATGAGTATATGAGTCTTGTTGAAATTAAAAAGATCTGCTTGACCATAACCACATTGTCCTAAACAACTCCATAGTAAATATCAAGTGCTTCATTCCCACTATCCTTACTGAAATATTTTAAGCACAATCTTCTATTGAATGTTCAAAAACCTTTTACAACAGGTATCCTAGCTGTATGCTAGCTGTCCCTTCTCACAGTACTGTTAAAGCTCATGCGTCAGAAAGGCACAGGAAAAAACCTTGCACCTGGAGTTTATCCACCTCAGTGCAGATGATTGTGATTGGACAGATAATACCTAATGGCCATCCGAATTCCAGCTTCATGGATACAGACACCTTAGTTAATCATAAGATGCTTTTTAGTTGAAAAAAAAAAATGTTTTGGGATTGACCTAAATGTCAATGACGTTATGTCAATGTCATAATGTCATTTCTAATAACCATACATACAGAATAATCTTAAACTAGCTGCTTGGCCAGGCCAAACCTACAACTTCTACACTGTCCATACTGGACCTAAACCAAGATGCCAGCATTGAATTTATGTTGACACAAAAGCTAGTGGTCAAGTGTGGGTGAAAGGAAGTTAGCTAGAATTGCAGTAAGATGACATCATCCTAGCTCGAGGATCAATCACACTAACTCGACAGTCTAACCTAAAATCTACCTACCTCAGACAAGGAAAACTCCTGAAGTACAGGGTGTATGTCCCACAACATTTGGCCATAAAAAGATCTCAGTATACTGCTTGAATCTGAGAAGTCAGACTGTGTCCAGCTCTGGGCTCCCCAGTTCAAGACAGGGAACTACAGGAGAGAGTCCAGCAGAGGGCTACGAGGATGATGAGGGGACTGGAGCATCTCTCATATGCGGAAGGGCTGAGAGAGCTGGGGCTGTTTAGCCTGGAGAAGAGAAGACTGAGAGCGGATCTCATCAATGCTTAGAAATATCTAAAGGGTGGATGTCAAGAGGAAGGGGCCAGACTCTTCTCAATGGAGCCCAGCGACAGGACAAGGGGCAACGGGCACAAACTGGAACACAGGAGTTCCATCTCAACATGAGGAAAAACTTCTTCACTGTGAGGTGATCGAGCACTGGGACAGGCTGCCCAGAGAGGTTGTGGGGTCTCCTTCTCTGGAGATATTCAAACCCTGCCTGGATGCCATCCTGTGCAACCTGCTCTGGGTGATCTTGCTCTAGCAGGGGGGTTGGACTAGATGATCTCCAGAGGTCCTTTCCAACCCCTACCACTCTGTGATTCTGTGATGATTCTCCAAGTCCAGACACAAAGATGTGGTCTCCCGTATCACAAAAAACATTACTCCAGCTGATCAACATCCACCTGAGCAATCTCACCCCACAGGCTTACAGACATTCATTCAAAATTCTCACGGGCCACCTCTGAAATGTTTGAGATGTTAAAACCTCTTTGCAGGAAGATTTATGAAAACCGTAAATCAGTTTCCAATAATATAAAATGTAAGCACTTCCCACTGTTTGACATCATGAGACATTATAATCCCAATTCAGAGTGCATTTTTCCCCTTAACCATCTCTTCCCTTTCCCTGTGGAAAAAGATTTGGGAACAAGAACTTTCATTTGGCCATAGAATAGGTAGAAAAGAGCGCAAATGCAAGACCTTCAGCTACGGACTCTCAACACATTTCTTCCATGACAAGTAGTAACTTCTATAGACCAAGGGATATTTCCTTCCTTGAATTCAGCCTCAATGAATCTACTGAGCTCCCCACCCCTCTTTAAAAAACCCCAAGAGAGCCTTATCACACCTGTGTATCTGCTTATGGCTCCGATTTATCGAGAGAGAGAGTAACGAAAAAGCAATCGCTGGAAGAAGGCTGCTATCACGACCCGGATCGATGCAAACAAGTCGAATTACATGCCAAGGCGTGGAGCGTGCTTGGCGGAGCAGATCACGCGGGATGCTCCTCACACTTTTCCGGGTAACCAGAGGAGCACCCGGCCGCGGGCAGGCAATTACAGCCCTGCCGCATGGGTAAAGTACTCGGAGAGCTGGGGACGAAGTGGATCGATCGGGGGAAGGAGGGCGCTTCTAGAAACCCTGCCCTAAACCCAGCATAACCTGCAATAAGCGACCGCGACCTGGAGGCAAGGTCCTAAAGCTCTCTCTCCCCGCTTTCGGCACACTTCGGGGGGAAGCTGCGCTCACACACCCCCCACACACACACACCCCCCCGCACCTCTACCCCGCTCACAGTCAGGATTCTCCCCTCGCCCCCAGCCCACCCCAATCCCATCAGCGTCCGCATCAAGGTTTGAGTCTCCCAAAGCCGATTAACCCCGCTCCGCTTCCGATCCCCACCCACGGCAGCGCTCCCGCTCCCCAGCCGGGGACGCCTCCCCGCCGCCCCGTCCCCACGCCGCCGCGCCACCCACCGCCGGGGCGCTGCGCAAAGCCAGCCTCCCCCGCAGCCC
>VXBL01005986.1:232667-261933 GCA_013400195.1 Aramus guarauna | reverse complement strand
CCCCCCGGGCAGCTCCTCTCCCGGCCTGGCTCCGCCACCTTGCCGCCTCCCGCGGCGCCGGGCGCCGCCAAACGCGCATGCGCGGCACGGAGGGGGCGGGGCGGGGGCGCGCGGAGGGCCGTGTGAAGGGGCGGGGCTTCGCTCTCCTCAGCCCGGCTGTGGCGCTGAGGCACGGTGGGTGCTGGGGCTGGCGTTAGGTGCTAGGGCCTTTCCTGGCTGCTCTCAGCGCCCGGGCTTTCCTTTCTGACTTCCTTCTGTGGCCCGGGAGTGGAAATCTAACGGGAGGTCGCTGGGTGAGCGCTGGCAGCCCGAAGAGCTGGGCGGGAATTAATGGCTGTTTCCATAATGCAAGTGCTGAGCCGCTTCCAGGGAAAGAGCTCCCTTGTGGCCTGGGGAGGTGAGGAGAGCGAGTAGGCATAACTCATAGTCAAATGATACGAGCAAATTAAAAGATAGAACTAAGAAAACTTTTAATCGCTAATGCTAAACTAACTTCGAAGTGACTTTTCATGTACCAACACCAGTTGTCTTGTCAAAGCTGTTCCTCTTGGGTCCCTTCCAGGAGGAGGAGGATGTGGAGAGGCATGCACCTATGAATTCCTCTCTTCTTTCCTTTTTCTTTGCTCTGTTTCTAGATGACCAGCTCTGGTTTCTGTGAGTCTGGGATTTGCATGCCCCGGCCTCAGACATCTTGGAAAATACATGCCCTACCCATACCCTACAGCTGATCTGTAGAGTAATTATTTATATCAACTACTTGAGGTGTCTGCTTGGGAGTGAGATGATTCATCTAGATATGCCTGTTTGCAGATCATAGCAGAAGTGTGGATGACT
Organism: Aramus guarauna; assembly: GCA_013400195.1. Classification (NCBI taxonomy): domain Eukaryota; kingdom Metazoa; phylum Chordata; class Aves; order Gruiformes; family Aramidae; genus Aramus; species Aramus guarauna. The sequence continues at coordinate 261,099 of VXBL01005986.1, read as the reverse complement.
TGTTTGGGATGTTGATGTCTGCGTTAAAGAAGCATAAAGCTAGGTAAGATAATAGAATCATAGAATCGTTTAGGTTGGAAAAGACCCTTAAGATCATTGAGTCCAACCGTTAACCTAGCACTGCCAAGTCTACCGCTAAACCATGTCCCTAAGCACCACATCTATGCATCTTTTAAATACCGCCGGGGGAGATTCAACCACTTCTCTGGGCAGCCTGTTCTGGTGCTTGACATTGATGTCCTGTCTTGTCTTTTTTTCATATATGGGAAACATCTAGGAGATCAAGATGCATTATTATTAAGAATAGTGTCTATGTGCATAAGACCTACATCATAAATGCATCCTTTCACTGTAAAAAAGATTTATATATATAACATTAAATCATGATACTTTTCATGCTCTTCAGAAGTAAACATTCTTTAGCAATGAAATGAATGGAAATAGTAAATTTTTCTTCAGCTGAAACATAAAGAATATGACTTTAGAAAGTTTATTGCAACCTGAAATATCCTCAAGCAATTCTTTTATATAGTGTCTGTGGTCTAGAAGTATATATTTCAAAAGTATAATATTTGAGAAAATGAATGTCTTTTGGATGACTACATTCAGAAACTGTTGCCACAGAAACCATGGGGGAGGACAGCATCAGGAGAATGAGAAAGAATAGAAACAAAAGAAGTGGATTGGCCATTTATGTGCAAAAAAGCAAGAATGGATATTTGGCTGGCTAGAAGTGTCAGACCTTCAGATATCCAGCAGTTCATCTACTGAAATACAACACTATGAGATACATCTGTAATATTATTCCTTACAGTATTAATCAGACATGCTACAAGAGATACTCCTTGAGTGGATGAAGTCTTCAAAAAAATGACACGAGGAAAACGGGACAGCATGCTGTCTCCCCGAAGCAAAACCACAAAAAGCAATTGCACTATTGTAGAAGCTTGTAAGATTATCTGGGAGACAATTCAGTTTGGAACCAACTACGTGGCATGAAGTAGAACCATACAGGCCATAGAAAACTGCAGGAATCTTGAAAGGCACTCAACAGAAAGTTAGAGATTGCCTTGAAGTTTCTTCCTACCCGTAAATTAGAGAAAGAAGGCAAAATGTGCTTGGTGTATAGTGCTCTTTCTGTCTGTAGTTCCAAGGGAAAATTTAGACATGGTGGAGTATTGGACCACATTTTGAAAAGAGTGGGGGATGTATGGCTATGCTGGCCTGCATCTGACAGGCGTGGGCTAATCGTGGCTGGAGACTAAGCAGAGCAGCTGGGAAGTTGCTAAATTAGTAACATACAGAGAGACTGATTTTTTATTTTTTTTTAATTTTTTTTTTAAATGCTGTGTAAACTGAGGTGCTGTGTTATAAGCAAACTGAACTCATGCCACATAGAATGAGGGGAAATACAGAAACACTTTCTACACTATTGACCAGTAAAATGAGGTAAAATATGAAGAAACAAGTAAGAGAACTGGAAATTATCCCTTAATTGTCATCATTAAGCCCCTGATTGGAATTACTTACAAACTAAGTATTCCAGCTAAGAAAACACAGGGTGAGTAGAACAGCCTTGTGTGTGTGTCTGTGCATGCTTGAGGAGACAGAGCTCTGAAAGCAGTTACAAAGTCACTGTGATGCATATAGATCAGTACGGCAACCAACCCTGTCTGAGACGAGATACCAGTCACAACTTGTATCACTGGGGAGAGACAAGATCCACCTGACAAAATGCGACAAGAGCATCTTTGCCAACTGGGCAGCCAGCCTGCTGAGGAGAACTTTAACTAGGAACAAGGAAGTCTCTTGATCACAGACTCTGGGTTTTGGGGGAATTTCAGCCTGATTGACATCCGCTACAAGCACCACACTCAGAATGCGAGCAGTCAAGGACATTTCTGAAAGGCATCAAGGATAACTTCTCAATACTGGCTGGGCCAACCAGTGGTGATTCACAGCTGGATCTGCTCTTCACTAGCAAGGAAGAACTGGAGGATGTGGTAATCAATGGCTTGGTTATCAAAGCCTGGGCTGTAGTGACTGAGGAGTGGAGTTCATGATCCTGTGGGGGCTGAGGAAGGAGAACAGTAGAGAACAGACCCTGGTTTTAGGGGAAGAGACCAGTTTATTCAAGAAACTGGTAGGTGGGATCCACTGAACAGCAGCTCTGAAGGGTAAAGTTGCTCAGAAAAGCTGGCAGGAGAGCACAAGCAACCTAATACTGAGAAAAACAAATAAATGTGTTAGTATTTTCAGCAATAAGAAAGCAAAACTGATGTGCTGTGAAGAGAAAAAGAGTGGCTCAATTGGAAATTAAATTAAGGCTGGGGTTATCATAAGATCTGTATTGTTTGGTAAATTCATCTCATTCAGATACAGCATGTTTTAATACAGGCACTTTTTTTATTACTTAAAAATACAGTGAGCAGGTCATGTCCACAGAGATGGCTGTGTTGTGGAGAACAGTGACTGAAAAGAAGTTAAGAGTTGATGGTGGCCAAACCAGCAAAAAGTAATTTCCGGTCCAGTGCTATGGTATAAGCAAATAATGGAATCCTTGACCATATCACCAGAGATGTGGCAAGTAGGAAGAGATGTTATTTTCCCTCTACGTATGGCACTAGGGAGATTTTTGTGGTAATACTGCGCTAGCCTCTGGTATCCTTGTCAAAAGAATGCAGAGGCTGTAGAAAATTTTTTGCATGGAGAGACTTAAGGAGCACAATCTGTTTGGCTTATCAAAAAGAAAACTGGAAGGTGGCTACAGTGATCTTTAATCTTGCACAGTGAGAGGTGTAACAAGAAAAAAATAACTAAAAGCCTGAAATCAAACAAATTCAAATTAGAAATTACATACATTTTTTTAACAGTGGAAGACATTAATGGTTGGAATATGCTGCCAAGAGAAATGGCAAATCCAGTATGTCCTAAGGGCTTCAGTTAAAGAATAGATGCTTTTCTCACAGAAGTACATTAGTTGAACAGATAGAATTAATTCTCTGCCCTGAACACACACTCTGTGAACACACACACTCTGCCTCAGAGCACATACTTCTTGTTATTACATAGTATTTGAATTACCATAACACCTAGAAACACAAGTCAGAGGCCAGAGCCCTTTGCCTCCTTAGTCACCACTTAAGACATTAAGAGAAAGCCCCGTTCTATCTTCTGAACTTATACTCCAAATGTACAGAGGTACCAATAGACACAGAGAAGCAAAGAGAAAATATTGCAAGTGTAAACTGCTGCTGTTCATCCTGTGCCTCTCCTTGTTTCATAATCTTGTGGTTTGGCAGGAGCCCAGCTTACTCTGGGGTGTGTAGGTAGGTTGGCTTTAAAAATTGAAGAGTAGGCATGGTACAGGTATGATTGTGCCTGCATCATCTATCTGTGACTACAGATGGTTTTGCTGAGTCTGGGGCATATCAGGTTTTTATTAAAGTTGCTTGACAACAAAATTGGTCCCATAAATCTATTTACCTGCTCTGCTAACCAGTCAAACCACCAACTGGTCAGCCTATTGCTGCAGTATCTGAATGCAGACATATCATATCTGTTGTTGGACTAGTATACAATATGATGGCAAGATCACAGCAAAATAGGACTGTTGGATAATTCAGATTGGACAGGACCTCTAGAGGTCTCTACTCCAAAGTTCCACTCATAGCAGTCAGATCTGACATCAGAACAGGTGGGTTTGTGTATATATACCTCTTCACTTGTTCTGGAAACTCTTAAATTTGGATCCAGGCATAATAGCGGGGAGCGGGGTGGTCCTTGCAAGAAAACCATCTGAATTCAACATCAATATTTTTACTGACACATAGCCCAGTAAGGTCATCCACCATTCTATGATATATTAACCTGCCTTGCTATGGAAATGCACCTTACTTTGTGGGCAAGGGGCATTGCAGGATTTGTCCTATGAGGTAATAGAGAGTAAGACATAAAAGAAATTTTCCCCAACTTGTCTTTCATAATTCCAAGAAAATCAGAAGCTGCATCAAATTACATAGAACTGGAAGCTTAACACATTATGTGAGTGAAATTGGATCCTTCTGGGGAACAGAAGAGACAAACAGGAAATACATTTGGAAAGTCATGTTATATCAAACCATCTTGTACTGACTGACAGGTAGTTAAACATCTATATTAGTAGATTTATCTTTGTAAATTATATTGATGGTACATTTTCAGAGAATATAACTATTTTCCTAACAGTTGTACATGCTCTCTGGGAGCCATGATGGGGGGGTGATGGAAGACTAACTGGATATGGGAGGATCTAAGCAAGTAGTTAAACAAGTGATACATTTTATTCATAGGTTCAAAAGAATAAATTCAGTCTTGGTTGTAATCATAAGCAAGACATTAATAAATTATTATCACAGGGAACGACACAAACTATAAAAAGTATGATACTATAATTGTACAATAGATAAATATTACTTTATTCCTTAGTACTTTTCATCAGTAAATCTCAGACTATTTTACAAAGAGGTGTGAGAAATAATCATTATTAGACCAAATCTATTAACAGAATAAATTAGGTGAGAGTTCTCTGACAGGGTAAAATTTGCTCATGATGATTTTTCCCTTGCACTCATTTTGGAGGACCAAAGCTTTCCTCAGTAAGGGTGTTGGGTTTTGTTGGTTTGTGTTTTGGTGTTTGGTGGGTTTTTTTAAGCAGAGGGTAATGTTTCTTGCAGAGTGCACACATGGGGATATTTTGATACTTCCATTTTCACAGCTCAGCTGATGCTGGGCATCTTGCCATATATATATATCTAGCAAACAATTAACCTGGTATTACACAAAGGATTACCAGCATCTGAAAAGTTAAATGAGAAAATAAAAAAAAATCATGCTACTGAACCAAATACAAATTACTACCAACAGCCCTTAAAATATACATCAGTTAAGACAGATGTCCAGTAAGACTGTAAAATATAAGAAATTAGTTGTCTTGAAAATAACAGTAGATTTCTAAACTGTTATCACTGGTGGGTCTTTAGACTCCTAAAAGCAGATGGAATTCTGATTGAAAATAAAGTTACGGTTCTTAGAAAAAGAGTCTGTTTATAAAATGGCAACTCTTTTATAAGTTGTCATTGTATTCTGCAAGAGAAATGTGTATAGTGTGGGTCTCTGATCTCAATATGAAACAACGTGAGCTAGGCACAGAAAACACTAACTGTGTGCTTTGTGACATTGTTCTGAACAGAATCTTTTGGAGAAATAGGGCCACAAGTACATTTAGAAATAAGGTTGTTTAATATTGTAATGAAATACTTTCAATAATAGAAACGCCTCTTAAAAAATTAATGGCTTTGATCCTTGACACAGACACTAGGGAAACCATCATCTCAGTAACCCCAGTTTCTCCTTAGTTTGAAAACCTCAGGAGTCAGTGACAGTCCTCTAACACTAACTTGAAAAATCCATTACTGGAGGTGAGAAGTACAAGATGCTTCTTCGTTCTCTATGTTCTCTACCAAAATAACCAAGCAAAGCTTCCAGCTGCAGTCAGCAAGATAGTATATTTTTGTGATCTTCGCAGTAGTTCTCCAAAAGCAAGGTTAGCTGTCATGTAATAACAACAGTGACACACAATGTGACAACAGGCAGCCTCCAGGTGAAGAGTCTTTGTATGATTAGTCTCCCCCACTAATCAGTTCTCTACAGTACCAAGATATCAAGGAAGCTGAGGAGGAATATGTAAAATGGCATGTAGATAGCTACGCAGTGGAAAAAATGATCAATAAGAGGTAGAAAAAATACTGGAAACAGCTTTGTGGAGATAATAAAATTGCTACAGAGCATTTACTGTTAATAGCCTGTATTTCTCATGATACTAATGGGCGGTTATTTTTGTTTTAAGTGAAACATAATCCACAGTTAGCAATATTTTGTGCTTCCGCTGATCTAAAGCTATTGTTCAAGTGCACGTTGCAATCAGTTCTCAAACAATGCTCTCTTTGTCAGCAATACAGAAGTAGAATGATTTTGATTTCTTCTCTTGGAAGATTTATACCCTGGAAAACCCACAGTTCCCCTCTGTACTTGCAGATGGTCAGTTAAATACTCACTGGGCATCTTGCCATTTTTTCTCTGGTTATACTTATTTTTTTTCTAAAAAAAAACCCCAACGAATCAAAACAAACATCCAACCACAGGTTATTGCATGGGCAGCAGAACTAATAAAGCTCAATTTCATATGGATTTGTGCCCTGTGTATATTGCAGTAACTCAGGCATCACCTCTTTGTCCCGTATGGCCTCATTTCCTGCTTCCATTTCCCCTGCAATTTCATTTCCTCTTTCCCCTGCAGCACTTCTTGCCATTTGCCCTGTGTTTCTTTTTCCCTGTTTTGCCCTTTCACCTGCACCACCTCTCCCCCTTGGATAAGCTGCGGCTGCCTTGGAGTGGCACATATGCTAATTAGCTCACATTACTATTTTGCATATCTATGAAGGACTCCACAGCATTTCACAAATATTAATGAATCGATCCTTAACAATAACCCTGCTCCATAAATACGTGCTATTATTCCTACTATACATATGGGAAAGCCGGTCTAGTTTATCCTTGGGTGGTTGTGGCTTGGTCAAGTTTATCCTTGTTAATTCTCTGTCTCACTTCTCCTTGACTGACCATTAATTTGTCTTTTCTGGCTGTAGTGTTTGTTCAGAGCAGCTGTTGTCTCATTGACAGGGGTTGTTAGAGCGTAGCCAACTCTCATTATTTTATTGCAAGCCTTATGATATGTGATAGTTCCCTTGCAACCACAGTTCCCAGGTTGAGGGGATGAAGATTACTTGAGAAATTCACCTTTTGCTTATTCTAACGTATTTCTGGCTCAATAAGCTGGAAAACTGAAAAATGTGATGGCAGGACTGAAAATGTTCAAAATAGGGTGAAAATAAAAGCATACTTTTTTTTAAAATACAAGTAGTTTAAAGCATCTGTACCTTGTGTTATCATGGGGTCTGTCTCAGGTTCATCATTTAAGATACTGGTACATGTAAGACTGCAGAAGCTAAAGACCATTTCCCATTTTGGAAGGGATGCTGGCCAGCAAAAAGCTAATCACTCAGTGAAGGCTGACGTTTTCTGACCACAAATTCAAACTCTGCTAAAGCACCTAGGAAATACTATATAATTGGAATTATAATCACATGTGAAGTGCTTTAATGCAGAGAACAGTGTGCTTTTTATTCCTGTAGTTTCTGTATTTGACTCTTCTTTCCTTTTCTTTCAAGAAGAGGCTATGAAGGCAGGACAGGATTTTCTTTTAGCATCCAGAAGATATGTAGAACTAGAGTAAAACAATAATCTTTACTGAAAGATTGTTATAATCTGCTCAGTACTTGAATTTGCAGTAATTCTGGTTACTTCATGCATTATTAAAAAGAGCATTTTGTAGCACTGTTTAAATAATCAACATGCTACTTTGTCTTTATGTACTCATACAGAAAAAAAAAAGTACTTTGGCATAGTTCGAAGATAAATTTAAATTTTTGCTTACTGGAATTCAGCTAACACTAAGTAGAAAACTTCCATTTACTTGAAATAAAACTAGCAGTATTTTATATAGCCCTTTCCTTCCAGCAAGGTTCTTTGCTGTTTCATAAGCAATTAAAAACAATGATGTTAATGGCTCTGATTAGAACAATTAATGAGAAATACAAATGGCTACCTCAGATATCAATATGCTAATACAATGCCTTCAAGTATTTACAGAATAGAGAATGATTCCACCCACATTTTTACTTCACGCTGTTGCATCCATCAGGCATATTGCCCTTTTAAACTACAGCACCTGCTGTTGAGAAGTTGGAGTTCTGGACTCAAAACAATCTCTGGTACTTACGGAGGCCTCTAGTCCGATCCCCTGCTCAAAGCAGGTCTAGCTTGATGAGGTTACTCAGGGCCGTGTCAAGTTTTACAAAGCTCCAAGGATGTAAATTCCACCATCTCCCTGAGCAACCTGGTTGAGTTTTTGACCACCTTTACATTATAAACATTTTCATTATCTTGAGTCAGAAATTTCCCATGTTCTAACCTCTGTCCCTTGCCTCTTGTTCTTCTACTGAGAGGTGTCCGCCTTCATCTTCTCTGCACCCTCCCATGAGATAGCAGAAAAGAGATACAAGATTTCCTACTCCTCTGCCAGTTGAGCAAACCCATCTCTTTCAGCTTCCTCTCATATGTGCCTGTGCTTCTGCCCTGTGACCATCTTGGTGGCCCTCCACTGGGCTTGCTCCAGTATGTCCATGTCTCTTGTGTCCTGGGGAGCCCAGAACAGGATGCGTAGTCCAGATGTGGACTCACAGGTGCTGAACGGAGAGCAAGAATCCCTTGCCCTGCTGGCTAACCTCTTGCTAATACAGTCCTGGATGTAGTTGACTTTGCAGCAAGGTCATACTGCTGTTGTCCACCAGGACCCTCAGGTCCTTGTCAGCAAAGCCCCTTTCCACACAGCCAGCCCTCAGCCTGTCCTGTTGCATGGGGCTGTTGCAAGCCAGGAACTTCCAGGTCCCCGTCAGCCCATTTCTCCAGCCTGTTTCAGTCCCTCTCAATAGCAGCCCTGTCGTCCCATGATTTGACCACTCTCAACAATTAGGTATCACCTGCAGACTCATCTGAGAATTAGCAGCAAAAAGATTGTTTTGTAATATAGTTTCAGTGAGATGTCATCCCTTCAAACTCAGTATGCCATTATCATTAACTGTTCTTATTTGTGATACTTTACATCAGGTATTACATTTCACCAGCAAAGCTCATATTCAGATCTACGTAAAGCTAAATCTCTTTGCCCTCCAAACTTAAGCCTGTCTTGAAAAAACAATTGGCATAGGTTGAGCTTCTGTTAAAATTATACTTTATAGTGAATAAAATAGTCACATGCTGGATATCAGATAAGGAAAAGGTCAACTAAGTCTGGCCCTCGCCAGTCTGCATTTTTTCCTAGAGTGTATTTGTTTTGTTTTGGCCTATGTCTTTTACAGTGATAAAAGGCCAATTCTCTCCTGTTTATTCCTTATAGACAAATATGCTTGGAAGACACTGAAAGTTTTGCCTGAGCAAAATCATCAATATACAAGAACTGAATTTGTGACACCGAAATCACCAAGAGGCCTGCTGTTGCATGAGTATGAAATGAAAAAAATTGTCTCCTATTTCCCGGCCAGCAGGTGAAGGACAAGCACTGAAACATTTACAGCCAGGAAAAAAAAAATAATTCAACCCTAGGAGCTTCATATTTCACAGATTGTAGTTCAGTAATAACAGGAAGTATCTCAGAAATAATTGGTGCACAGTAAGTAAGGTAACTGGGACTTGTGTACAAATCTGATCACTGATACTCAAGAGAGATGTGTGGGAATGGGAGCAAATGCACAGAGCCTGCTATGTGTCTGGAGGCTCCAAAAGCCTGGATTATTTAGCTTAGCAAAACGAAAGTGTAAAGGGGATATCATTCTTCTGTGTAAATAATGACAGAGGAAGAAAAAGGGCAAATGTTGTTCTTCCAGCTAGAAGTACACATAAGATCAGACATAAACAAATGAACAGAAAATAGCAGTGTGTTCCTAATCATTAAGTCAGTTATTTCTTAAACTGTAGTTAATAGGTCCCAAGAGGGCTAGCAAAGGGCTTAAGGGGAATTGTGAAATACCAGATTTCTTAAAATATATTTTAACATTAATTCTACGCTTATATTTAATACATTATCAAAAGAAAATTCCCACAAAAATCCTCACATTATGCAGATTTACTGCTGGCAGCAGCTAAGTTCCTCCGTGATAGAGAAGCAAAAAGTATCTGTAATTATCAGCTGTGCCAGCCAGTGAGTGGCTAACCTAGTCAAAACAACTATGCAGCGGAACTGATGCTGACAATATGAGGTGTTGCTTGTTCCTGGCTAGATGGGTTGTTCTCAGGGAGGATACACAGAGACAGGTGACCTCAAAAAAGTAGTGGCGCTTACAAGAAGTTTGAGAAAACACTGCATTAATTAAAAGTTTCCTGTGTAGCCACTCCGTTAGTAAGGGAGGAAAGGGACAGTAATTGCTTTTGAAATGAGGTTTGATAAATCTGAAGTTTGATAAATGGATTACACTATTTGCTACCTGTGAGAAGCCAGTCACAGTTACACAACAGGGTCCTTGCAAGTTCCTCATGATTACTGTATGGTCAGTAACGAGTATTCATTGATGTACAGATACAAGTAGAATGCCATGTTATTCAAATAAGCAGCTGAATGACAGAATTTGTTCAGTATTTCAGATTTTATGTGGCAGTCAAGATAGTGATTGAAAAAAGTCCATTTGTTTCGCTTCAGTATCAATCTACTTGCATCTAGTAACTTTTTGAATTAGCATTTAATGTACAAGTAACATGAGTGTAATGAAAACTTTCACCCATGTGTGATGTGCTGGACCTCATCATGATTCTTGGTCTATATAGTTTTTGCCTTTTCATTTCTCTCAAAGGCACACCGCCATTGTTTTCCATTCCCCTCGCTATGAAACGCCTCACTGGCAACACAGCTCAGCACAGCCACCTGTACTGGCACTTTTGCAATTCCACGGTGAGCCCATTCAGGGAGTTTGTCTGTACATTCATTTCTGGGAAGTGATAGGTTGGTTAGAAACAAATTTTATTGATTTTAATTCCCATGAAACTATGCTCAGGCTTATATTTACAGAATGGGGTTTGTGGATGAGGAGTTGAACTGACTACCAGAAATAAAAAGGTTGTTAGAGATAGAATCATCAGGGAGCTAGAGACCATGAAAGGGGACAGAAGCATGATTCTGAGGTGGCACATAACAAGATTCTTTCGGAAAAAGTGAACAATGGAACAACAGGGTCAAGTTAAGAAGTGACACATGACTTTGGTCAGTAACTTTTTGATCAAAAGCGCAGGGGAGATGCTGCACTTCTGTGGATGGGAGCCTGCCATGGGGTAACCAATTAGCTTCACAATCTTGATTTTCAATTTTCAATTTAGACTCTTGGTTTTTCAGCATTATCACAAGAGGAACTGCAGATTTCAATCCTCTTTATGTAACACCTATTCTCAATTATTTCTGTTAAAATTTTGCTCCAGTCATAATCAGCTATCTTTTTTTTTTTTAAATGTAATGAATGCATTATGTGAGACACAGGACACCTACATCCTACTGAAGGGGAATATTTTTCATTTTTCACCTCAAAGCCCTTTACAAATTCTCATTAATTTAAATTCCTTCCACACCCCTGCTGAATAACCTAACACAAATGGAATGTCACGCTCAAGACCTCTGTGTGTATCACTTGGTTCTCTGAGCTAAGGAGCAAGCCAGATCCCACTGTGCATTAAAATTTCAGTGAAGGATTCCTGACAACCCCATGTGCAGAATCGTCATAGTGCATTTACTCTTTAGAGAGAGAGCTGTTGTCCAGACAGATGCTGCAGAGAAGTGTCAGAAACAAAATGAAGCTCTCCCAAAGAAGATACCAGAATCCTGACTATGGGAGCTTGGTGATTGGAAATGGGGTTTTTTTTTGGCATGGTACTTTCCACTCTGAAAAACAAAGTGATGTTTATCTAGTCCCCGCTCCTCGGACTTCTAATGAGCCCTCCCTTTCAAGCTCCTTTCCCCAGCAACTTTTGAGTTGGCTCCCATTGAAGCTGCTTTCTCTGTCTTGCTCTTCCTCCAAGCCAGGGAGAGTAGGAGGGAAACTCAGTCTACCATGATGTAGTAAGATTTCCAGAGTACGTGAATGGGTGGAGCACCAGCCTGGGACCTTCACAGGGTCTTAGATCTTCACGTTAAGCTGGGCAATGCCACTCACGTTCACCCGTCTTGAGGATGTTCACCCCACATCTTGAGGATGTGGTATTTCTGAAGCAGGACCAGATGTGTTTGCTGTACAGCCTAGGTGAAACTGGAATCTGGACCCTACAACTACAGTTTGATCAAGGAAGAGCAGTTCAGGTTGGGTTTCTGAGGGGATGAGGCAGGACAGCAAGGGAAACACCTGCAGTCTGGAATGTAGAGCTGCAGGTCTCTCCCAGTCTGCTTGGCTGCTTACTCTGGTTTCCAGACCACAAGTCACCCCACAACTCGTGCACCTCTATCTGTTGGAGACAGCCATTATTAAGAGGTCCTTTTGTGAACAACTTAGAAAGGCTCTGCAGTCTAAGTGCTCAGTAGGCCACAGATTTGCCACGGATTTGGGAAACCATGTATAAAGTGTTGCTAGATAGGGTGGACTTGTGGATCAGACCCAGACAGCATGCCCACAGAATGATTCAATGGAGACAAACTGAAACATGACAGCTTCTTTGAAATGTGGAGCTAAAGAAGGATCCTGGGAATGTGCTAATCAAGGTAAATTTTATGGCTAAAAACATTATTGAAATTTTGAATAAACCTGTCATGCAATTTATTCAGGAAAAAAAATGTAGCAAATCCTGAATGTCTTACTTGGCCCCCAGTAAGGCAGAGTTCAATTAAGGTGACAGTTACTACTCCACTATGAATTACACTTACATGCCCTATATGTGGACATGAGTTTCAACACGTGGAGTTTCTTCCCCGTTCCTTCCTGCTTGATGTGGAGAAGATTTGGCCTCTATGTAAATCACTGGCAAGAGTAAGGAGTTCAGCTCACTGAAAATGCCTGCCTGCCTTTACTGAATAATGCCTTTGTGCTGGTTTTGGCTGGGACAGAGTTAATTTTCTTCGTAGTAGCTGGGATGGGGCTGTGTTTTGGATTTGTGCTGGTAACAGTGCTGATAACACAGAGATGTTTTCGTTATTGCTGAGCAGTGCTTACAGAGAGCCAAGGCCCTTTCTGCTCCTCACACCACCCCACCAGTGAGGAGGCTGGGGGTTCACAAGGAGTTGNGTTTTCTCACTTTCACTCTTCCAATTCTTTCCCCCATCCCACCTGGGGCGGGGGGTGGGGGTGGGGAGGGAAGTGAGCGGCTGGGTGGTGGTTAGTTGCTGGCTGGGGTTAAACCACAGCCTTTTCAGGATTTGGGTTCCTGTCTGTACTTTGCTTGATACCCTCCCTGAAATCTCTCTATCTGTTGCCAGTGTGCTTCCCCACCTAACAGCTGTCCAGGCCTGTAACTATCTTCACACTTGGAAAAGTTTCATGGTACCTAGGCTGAATGTGTGTTAAGTGATACAGATTTTCTCTGCGTAGATATCGGGTGCTGTAAATTCTAGATTTTTTCATGGTGCCAAGGTGGAATACAGACACATTTTTCTAAATATAACTCTACTCAATGAGATTTTCTGTGTAGACAGGGCCTCTGTCTGTCATAACACGTCCTGACAGCTAGCTTTGCAGGCAGAACCTGATAGTGTATTTAATCCTCCATATCCATTTTGTGATCCATAAATATTAAACTATCTTTCAAATGATGATAGAAAAGGCTTAAGCTTAAGTTTTGCAAGACAACATTAGAATAACTGTGAAGTTAGTCAGAGGATCATACATATTTTTATATGCCACTTTAAGTAATCATCCCTCCCCTAAATTAAATAAGTGCTTCTTTCATTCAAAACAAAAATTTCTGCAATAAGGGCAACTTCTCGCTGAGGCAAGTTTTGAACTGTCCCTGCGTGTTTAGCACAGGGGAGGGAGGCCCTCTTTGGACTCACTCCCACCTGCAATCGCCTTCCCAGGATGATTCCTGTCTGCTTCAGTATTGACGATGCACAAACACAGTGAGTCACGCCGTCAGCTCTGGAAGCTGCTCACCAGTCTGCTTCATTTCCAGGCACCACCACACAGCTGATGCAACCTGTGGCTGTATAAACGATCTTTGTTCAGAATCTGTACTTGATTTATGTTTATGGAAACAGCTGCCACACAAATTGGAGATTATGGCATTATAATAAGAAGAAAGCCCATTACAATAGTAGGAAACTCCAAACCTGTGCAGCCTTTTCGCTTTTGCTGCTGGTTTGCTTCTGCCACCACGCTTTCCTGCCCTGGACTGCCTGGATCTCCAGGCAGCTGTGACTGACATGTAATAGCAGAAGGGTCACATTACTGCAAATTTAAATTTCGGTGCGCTTCTTTAATGATGTAAAACAACTTCTTGGCTGCTTATATGTTAAATTACCAAACATAATTCCTTATGGGCGGCGGGTCAGCCACTCCACCACACAACACACTCCCCAGGATCCCCGACAGACACCTGACTCGTTTCCCCACTCCCCCCACTGTCAAACCTCTCCTAGCCCCCTCTCACGGCACAGCCGTGAACATAAAACCAAAACAAAACCGGCATTTGTGCCTGGTTTAGCGAAAGGATCAAACTTCTGCCGGGCCAGGTTCGTGGCCGTTTATCAGCGTACAAGCGTTTCTCTCACGAGATTTACCTCAGGCAGGCGGGCAGACGCCTCCCCAGGACTTTCTCTCAGGCGCGGCGCGGGCAGCCCCGCGAAGGCCCCGCTGTTAAGGGCGGCCGCGGCGCCGCCTCTTTCCTTTCGCTCCGGGCCGCCATTTTGTAGGCACACACGGGGAGGTGTGTCGTGCTCCGCTCGCCGGCCTCAGGTGTCTCCGCGGCTCCGGGTGGTGGTGGGGAGGCCGCAGGGCGGTCGGGCCGCGATGGTGGCGGGGCAGGTGGCTGGCTGGTGGCTCCGACGGGGACGGCACGGCCTTGCTGGAGCGAGGGGAGCTGAGGGAGCGGGGAGGCCGCGGCCTGTAGGCCGCGGTGCAGGGAGCTGGGCCGGGCTGGACCGGGCCGGGCCGAGAGGCTGCCGAGGCATGGAGGGAAGGAGGGAGGAGGCCGCCGAGATCGCCGACGCGGCGAGTGTAGGCGCGGGGCGGCTGGGCTCCGCCGAGGCGCCGGCACGTGGCCCCGGGCCCGGTCAGCTCCGCGGGTGCCGGCGGGATGTCAGGGCCTGGGGAGCGGTTTCGCGTAGGCCGGGCGGCTGGGGCAGCTCCCCGGAGTAGGCCTCGGAGTGGGGGCCGCCCGGTGCGGCGTGACTCGGGCTTTGCTAATGTGGCTGGTGTCCCTGTCAGCCTGCGCAGTGTGCGTCAGATGCAATAGCGGCCGATGAATCCGGTAGTGGAGATGGTGACTTTTGGGTGCCTTGGGGGAGGGGCTGAGGGAACGGGGCTTACTCGACCTGGAGCAGAGGTGTCTTTGGGGGGCACCTAACAGCACCGTGATCACAAAGATGGATCCTGGCACTTGACCAGGGGTGTGTGGCACAATACAATATGGCTGGTTTAAATCAAAATGAGAAGCTCAGACTAGGTATAAGGAAAAAGGTTTTTGTCATGAGAACAGCTAGGCCTCCAAAGAGGCTGTGCAGTAGTCTCTCTCCATCCTTGAAAGATTTGAAGACCTGACTGGACAAAGCCCTGAGCAACCTGGTCTGATCTCATAGTAGGCCTTGCTTTAAGCAGGAGTTTGAGTTAGGTGACTTGCTAGTATCCATTCTAACTTTGTGGTCCTCTAAATACTCTGTTCTGTGAATGTCTAAGTTAATAACATTGCTTGAACTGACCCAGCAATTAGGAAGTGGTGTCATTCTGCATAGGCTTAAAGACTTTTCTAAAATGTTTGAAAATGCCATCAGTCAAATTTTTAGTGAAAGAACTAGTAGTTCTGAATACTTTGCATTCATTTTTACAGTAATCAGCCAAAATGACGAACACAAAGGGAAAGAGGAGGGGGACACGTTATATGTTCTCAAGGCCGTTTCGCAAGCATGGTAAGTATACCTTGTAGTAAGAACGCTGCATTAAGTTACTGACCTGTTGGATGTCAACAGTCCTCTAAGTAGCATTTGTAAAACAGTGGCTTGTATCAAAGGATATCTGACAACTAGGGCTAAAAACTGTAGAACAACATGCAAGTAAACTCTCGGCTCTTACACTTTATGTACTGGTATTCCAGTTACTTCATGGTAGTAACTGCTAATTCTATCAGTGCTTGAAAATTAATTTGAAGGTGAAGCGAAGAAAATATTTCGACAGTTACACGTACTTAAAATGTACGGTTTGTTGCCTCTTAGCAATGAGAAGCAATAACAGCTGTGTTCATAATGAAGTAGTAAATAGTTGTAATGTCTTTTCAACTCCTGCATTAGGAACAGGATGAAAGCTGTAATTTTTCCTTAGTTGGATTTTTTGAATTTTTTTTAAATTGGAGCAGGTGGAGAGATAATTGCAGAAGATGGCTTGATATCTCTCTTTTTTTTTTTTTAATTTAATTTAAGTTTGAGCTATTTTTAAGACATTTTGATCAAATGCATCTGTGTCCCCCCACCCCATTTGACAGGGGTGTGTGTGTGTGTCTCTCTGTGTGAAATTGTGAGCTTCATAAGTATCCAAATTTGTATCTCTTGACAGGAGTCGTCCCTCTGGCTACCTACATGCGCATCTACAAGAAGGGTGATATAGTTGATATCAAGGTACTTTCTAGAGTGCTACATAATTAAAAGCTAAAGCAGTGTAATCCTTTTCAGTCTCCAGTTTCTTGAGGTAGTCTTCTTCCTTGCTTGGGTCATGTCTGTCAACAGAAGTACCCACTGCTCACTTTTGAAGTGATAATGGAATGACAATGCTACTGAACCAATAGTAATGCTTCGGTGTCACATGCTGGTTTATGTGGGTTCTTCATATGTATATATGTGTGTATATGTATATTTGTCTGTGCTCCGTTACTGTGTGTTCAGCTGAAAAAAGTAATGTAAGGATACATCATATATATTAATACAGGGGGGGAAAAAGTGAAACAGCATTTTCCATCACTTGGTATTTTCTAGAATTTGTCCTTTAAAATCAACTGTACTTTCAAAATTAAGTTGCAGCGAATCTGAAAGCCTTTCACCAGGGAGTCCTACCTCGTTGAATCGTTTAGTTTCATTTGAAACGTAGGGGTTTTGTAACAATCGCACAGAAGATGGTGTGTAATTTGCTTGTTTGTTACTTGAATCTTGGAGAACTGGGCTGTTCCAAATTAACACTTCTTGACACGCTGGAGCTTGATGATGATTGTTTCCTGTGATTGCTTGCTGAAAGCAAAGTGATCAGTCATTTCACCGACACTGAAAGCAACCAGAATTGTCATAGCAACATTTGGTAGTCTTCAGATATAAAATGCATGGTTATAAATTCTAATCTACAAATGAAATAGGAGTATTTTTAAATCAGTCTCAAGTAATTTGAAATGTGTTCTTTAAATAATTTGTAAAAAAAGTCCTTGATCTTGCTTTTTTTTTTTTCTTTTCAAGTTAAAATTTACACTTTATTCTTGTTTTACTTCTTAACAGGGTATGGGTACTGTTCAAAAAGGTATGCCCCACAAGTGTTACCATGGCAAGACTGGAAGGGTATATAATGTTACTCAGCACGCTGTGGGCATTATTGTTAACAAGCAGGTTAAGTAAGTAATGAAATTCCATGTATCAAAACTTTGTATTTGGGAAAGTTGATCTGTAATTGCACCCTCCTTTCACTTTACCAGTTAGACAGTTATTGTCTTGATTGGTCATTCAAGGTGGGTAAAGTGTATATCCTTTTAATAACCCAAGCAAATGATGCTCATTTGACTTGGATCCTGTCAGAGGAAACAGTTTCTATTTTTCTGAGCAGCACTTAGTGACATTGCCTAATGGGGATTTTCAGCCAACTTTTGTGTTGGTACTGAAGCCCTTTTTAAATATTAATTTGTAGCTGTATTCAGCTGGATTTTGTACCATTTAGTCAGAAAAGGACAAGTTGTGGGGATTTTTTGGGGGGAGGGACTGGGCTGGAATACAGCTGTAATACAATTCTTTGTGTGCTACAAGGTTAAGTGCAGTAGATTGAAAACATATTTCTTTTATTAGGGGCAAGATTCTTGCCAAGAGAATTAATGTGCGTATTGAGCATATTAAACATTCCAAGAGCAGAGACAGCTTTCTGCAGCGTGTGAAGGAGAATGAAAAGAAGAAAAAGGAAGCAAAAGAAAAAGGCATTTGGGTTCAGCTGAAACGTCAGGTAATATTTTTATTGTAGTTGACACGTTGTTCATTCAGTTCACAAAAAAAGCTAGAACCAAACTAGTTGAGTAAAATGTTTGTTTTCTTCCAAACCAACAGTGTGTTAATTGAGCTCTTTCTGTCTGCTTTTAAAAAATAAAGAGAAAAGCCACATTAATGAAGCTACTTACAGCATTCTGAAAAATCCAAGTCTGTGGCAGATTGTGTTGGAGGTGTCTGTTGCTGCCACCCTCACCTGTGTTTGCAATCCTTTTGCAGGAGGTTACTCTTATTTTATTTTTTTTTAAGAGTAGAGTGGCAGCATCAGTGTGTCTGCATCTGAGCTGTCTGACATGTTTGGTGTCTGAACAACACTGCGCTGATCCTGGGTGCCTCGGCTGCGAGCAAAGGAACGGATGCTTCCTGTTGCTGATCTGCAGTGGAAGCTCTGGCTGATTTCTAGGATCAGTGTTGCCTTTTGGTTTAGTTGAATTTAGCTGCAACAGTTTGTCGTAAACTTTAAGAAAAGAATGAATAACTAGACCTTAGAGAGGGGTTAATGGCTGTTGCTTCTGGAACCCTGGGGTGCATCACTTCATGATAATTCAGATTAGTAAATTGCAGAGGGTAAAGTGTAGGTCTTTTTCATTCAGCGATGAGAGTCAAGCATACTTTCTAGCAGATCATTTTCTTACTGTTACTCTTTGAATCAAATTTTAAAGAGACTAGCAATGGTAAAATTGCTGTAATGTTTATATAATAATGTGATAAATGGTTGTCAAAATTAATTTTCTGTAAGATTGCTTTTGAGTTTGTGCCATGAGTTTTCTTTTTTTTTTTTTTTTTCTGTTTACAGCCTGCTCCACCAAGAGAAGCACACTTTGTGAGAACTAATGGCAAGGATCCAGAGCTGCTGGAGCCAATTCCCTATGAATTCATGGCATAATGCACATTTAAAAAAATAAATTAAAGTTCTGGTTTTGGACAAGTGCATGCAATTGTGGATGATTCCTTTAGGATTTTTTGGAACAGATGCTTTAGAAAACACTTCTTTTATTGAAGTTTATTTATTTAACTTGCCTTACAGGGTGCTTGGTCATTTAAATCATCTGCAGCTTTTGCTGGTCAGTGTAGTCATTTATATAGACCATAAATTCTGAAATTCGCTAATGCTTAGTGATGATCCTGAAGTAACGTGAGAGAACATGGAATATTTCATCAGCAAACTAAGAGCCTATACCAAGAATTGTACAGTGTCATTTGAAGGTTTATATCTTTTTTGTGGGAGAAGAGATAATGGGCTTCAGATTTCATTGATACAAACATTTGGTCAAGAGGTCTCAGATTAATACGGAAGAATTGTGGAAACTGTTTTTGAAAGCAACCTCTTGAGAAATGGCTTTGGGGGGATTTTGGTGTTTCACCACTGTAACCTGCAAAAGAAGGATTTTTAGAACATCCCAGGCCTATTAGTGTTCTTAGAAAATAGTAGTAGTTTAGAAACAAGGCTTTAATTCTGAAACTGCCAGCCTTGTAATTTGATTTTTATCATTTTAATTGGCTGGCATAGCTGAACACTTGCATTTTGTACATTTATTACATGTCTGTTGAATGTAAACATCTACATGGATGTTCTAATGCATTCCTCTCATCCCACTGATTTTTAGTGACAATTGACAAAAGCCCAGTGCTACCTGCCCGGGGTTTCTTGAATGGAAGAACATCTTCAGCCAACTGCTTACTAACCAAAGCTAATTTTCTGAGCTGTGTTTGAAACAGCGTGAAGGTAACCTGCTTAGTTAGCTTTGAATATGCGTAAACTCAAGCTTTGCTGTTACAGATAAGAATAATCTTAGACCTTTCTAAGTGTGATGTAAGGCATTGCTTAGCTACCTCAAGTGATGTAAAACTAATGTCTAGATGTAGAGAGAGTAAAATACTAGAGAAGCTAGTGACCTCAAGCAATTTATAGGTATTGACTATTGAAAATTACTGAATAGTCAGTTGCAGGGCAGCTAGTAGCCTTGGGACTAAGAAATGGAGAGATGATGAGGTTTGTTTTTTCCCTTAATTCTGAAGTAAGTGCCTTAATGAGCAGAAGTGTCAAACTGTACAGGTTGGTTGTAAACTAAGGGATTAATACCTGTTTGCATTTACCTAACATTTAATTGTGGGTGTTCCTATTCTCATGGAATGTAGTTCTTGAACATTGAAGTCATTGTCTGGCTTAGCCTGGTATTTAAGGGTGATGGGCTTCAGGCACCAGAGATTCAAAGTCAGAGTGAGGAGGTACTGCATTTGAAGGTTCTCCAAGCTCTCACCTCAGAAGATGGACCTGGAATGACTTTGGAAATGCTGTGAAGAAGATAGAACAAAGCTTACCCATCAACAGATGGACACGTGACATTAGTACTGTATTTTGACATGGAATGTATTAGGCATGTGTGCTGGGTTGACCCTGGCTGGGGGCCAGGTGCCCCCCAGAGCTGCTCTATCACTCCCCTCGTTCACCAAACAGGAGAACAAGTGTAACAAAAAGCTTTGTGGGTCGAGATGAGGACAGGGAGAGATCACTTACTTATCATCATGAGCAAAACAGACTGAACTTAGGAAATTCATCTAATTTATTCCCAAACAAAACAGAGTAGAGGAAGGAGAAATAAATCTTAAAACAGCTCCCCCCTACGCCTCCCTTCTTCCCGGGCTCAACTTCAGTGCCAGCTTCAACCTCCTCCCCTCCCAGCAGCACAGGGGGATGGGCCATGGGGGTTACAGTCGTTTGATCACACGTTGTTTCTGCCACTTCATCCTCAGAGGGAGGACTCCTCTCATTGTTCCCCTGCTCCAGCATGGAGTCCCTCTCATGGGAGACAGTCCTTCACGAACTTCTCCAACTGAGTCCTTCCCATGGGCTACAGTCCTTCACGAACTGCTCCAGCGTGGGTCCCCCACGGGGTCATGAGTCCTGCCAGCAAACCTGTTCTAGTGTGGGCTTCTCTCTCCATGGAGCCACAGGTCCTCCCAGGAGCTTGCTCCAGTGCGGGCTTCCCACAGGACCACAGCCTCCTTCAGGCGCCTCCACCTGCTCCAGTGTGGGGTCCTCCATGGGCTGCAGATGGAATCTCTACACCCCCTCATCCTTCCTCCATGGGCTGCAGGGGGACAGCCTGCTTCACCATGGTCTTCACGGACTGCAGGGGGATCTCTGCTCCGGTGCCTGGAGCACCTCCTCCTCCTCTTCCTGCACTGACCTCGGTGTCTGCAGAGTTTCTTACATCTCTTCACTCCTCTCTCCGTCTGCAGAAGCTCCCTCTGTTTTTTCCCTTCTTAAATATGTTATCACAGAGGCGCTGACTGGCTTGGCCTTGGCCAGCGGTGGGTCCATCTTGGAGCTGGCTGGCATTGGCTCTATCAGACACGGGAAGCTTCTAGCAGCTTCTCACAGAAGCCACCCCTGTAGCCCCCCTGTTACCAAAACCTTTCCATGCAAACCCAACACAGCGTGGAGAGCACCATTATCTCCTGAAGCAGGATTGATGAATCTACCTTAACTTTCACTGTTGCAGCTTATGCATTTAGTTTTTATGATCAAGTGGGGTTTTCTTGGAGCAGCTAGATCTGTATATTAAGCCTTAGACCTTTAACAGCTTCTTTGGCTTGTGGACTTCCACAGCAATTTAAAATCGGTATTTGACCCACAAGATAAGTGGTGTTTTCTGTTAGGCTTCGCATCTGAAGGAGTTAAGTGGGAGATTTTACAGGCGCGATCTCTGGTGATGGTATTTTAAATTTCCTTCTCGTGCATGCTTGTGTAAGTTATTTTGGTTCTGTGATTCCTATCAAGACTCAAGTGGATTAGCTGTAGCATCATGAGGAAATAGTTAACAGTAAGTGGTGGGTAGTTCTAAACTTTTGAATTTATTTTCAACATTTTGGAGTAATAAGAGTAGGCAGTATGCAGTAGTCTCAGTTAAGAGCTGTGCTTCCAGAGGCACTGTGCATTGCAACAGTTTTCAATTTATTTAGTCTCAGTGGTTTTAAGGTCACTGTTGACAGTAGATGCTCTTAAATGCATATTTGGAAGTTGTGTGTGGGCTGGGAGGAGACGGAGGGAATGCTTTCCTTGGTCAAGATTCCCAGAAATGACTGAAAATGAAATGAGGTTTTATGAACAAGAGAATAGCTTTTTTGTTTTTTGGAGGGTTTTTTTAAATGTTTGAAAACAGGACAAATTTAACCTGTCTTGGGTTTATGGACACTACCTGTTAGTTGCTCTCGGTGCAGTGGTGGTTTTCCTGGTAATGTCAGGTTTGTGGAAGTGCAGCTCAGATACTTACAGATTTCGGTATCTGTTGTTGAAGTTTGCTTCTGATATGTTCAGCTGTCCTGTTTTTGCACAGTCCTGACAAAAGAGGGAGATCTGTGAATTGAGAAGAGTTGTTGAAGAACTGCCTGTCAGGACATCTTCAGTCATGAAACTAGTGTTTAAATTGAAATATATCATTCTTGATAAAATAGTTTTAGGTGTATGCAGAACTTGCAGAAGATTTGGGAGGGAAAGGGGGTGATTTCAGCAGTCCAGCCTCTCTGCCTCTCTAGAGGAAGCGTGTTTCCTTACGGGGTTTGGAGTTGCAAGTTCCTCTCCCCTGTACTTGCTCCGGAGGGGTTTTACACACTAGACCCACGTGCTGTGACCAGTTCTCTGCTGTCCTGTTCTGAGGCTGTGCCTGGCAAGCAAAACCTTGCAGCTAGCGTGCCAGCTACAGGCTGGGTGTTTCCTCTCCACACCGTGACAACTGACTTTTGTTTCATTCCATGATACTTTGAGTTGTGGAGAACTGTTGTGAAAGCTGCAAAGCTATAGGTTTCCCCTATAACTGGACACACCTGGAGCTAGCAGAATTTAGGAAAATTCAGGAATTCCTAGGTTACAAGGCAGTTGTGCAGAAGTTCAGTATTACATGTTACCAGTCCCCTTCCAGCACAGAGAGCTGGTGGACAGGCTGTCCCGATCCACCATGTGGAGAGTGACGTGCTTGTGGATTAGCACAAGCCGTTACACTTCAGTGTAGTGCTTTGTCTCCATTCCACAGAGCCTAATTAGGAGGTGGGGGCTGAGCTGTCTTCTCCATACCAGGTTTTACTGCCTCAAACCTTTACAGCTGGTTCCCTGCCAAAGGCCCTGCCAAAATCTCCTGTTGTCTCTTAGAGAAGCAGCAAGGAAGCCTTCTCCTGAGCTGTCAGCTTTGTCTTTTTTAGCATATTGATAACAGTGAGCTCTGAGGTTTGAGGGCTGTGTAGGCAGTATTGGTGCTAATCCTGTGTGTGGGCAGGAAGGTCAATGACAGGGCAGAAAGGACTGGGGAGGAGGAACCATGCTGGTGCAGAGGGGCTTCAGGCTGAAGACCCTGGGCAGGGGAAGCATGCATGCCTGAGGGGAGTGAGGGATGTGCAGACACCTCCTGCCCCGTTCCTGGGGGCAGGCAGGTAGGCAGCTGCCAGGAGGACATCCAAGTAATTCATGCTTTTGTAATCTTCCTGTTGTGTGTATCAGATGGGGGAACCAGTCTTGATGTTCCCTCCCGTGTCCTTTGCAGTGCAATCCTGGACTTGGCATGTTCATGGCCCTCAGGATCAAAGGACGGCTGGCATCCTAGACGCAGGTGCTGTGCTTGGGGTGTCCTGGCTGGTTCAGAGGATGCCAAGAGCTGTTTGTACACCTGCCAGAGAAAATGGTCCTCCCTATTGCAGCATGAGCAGATAGGCTCCCCTCATCCTTGCAGAGACTGCTAGGTGCCATGGGTTTCTGTAGTCCAGGGGGTGTGGTGAAAAGGCATGGTTAAACGGCTCATCCTTGTCTGGTGGCACCTCATGACTCAGGGGTGCGGGTAGTGTCTCCCACAGTGCAGGGGGCACCTTGCTGCTGCAAACGGTCATCTTGCATGGGAAGAAGGTACCAGCTGTCTCTGCAATGCTGAGGGTGGTGGTATGGAAGACAGATGATGAGCTTTTCATGTCTGTGCATCTACCAAGGTCTATATAGGAATCAAGTTGTAGCTGCTGGGATTTAGTCATAACTATCCTTGCTGAAGCGTTGGGTAGGGACGTCACTCCCACCAGTAGCACCCATACAGCTCAGGAACCCAGAAGAATGCAAAGCTCTGTTTGAAGTTGTTGATTCCATTTTCCACTATCTGGAGGAAGAGGCTTTGGGTGATGGCCCATGGGCCCTCAGTAACCTTTTTGTCCGTGCCCACTCCAAACTGTTTAGCCATTGATCAGCAGGAATTGGGGAGCATGAGGAATAGCTGCAGTCTTGAACATGGGCTTGTGCTTCTGAAAGCTCATAGGAGAGTGGTGAAGCCATGCCAGCTCACAGCAAAGGTTCTCACCAGTGCTCCTCCACATGGAAAACCTTTGTGCCTTCTGCCCGTTATCTCACGTGGTCCTGCCAGTCTTAAGCCCAGAACTTCTAGCTGACTCCACACTATCAGCAAAGACTCCCAGGAAAACACTGTGCATTTTCTGTCTTAGAGGAGAAAGGAGCTTCTGAGGCTCTTGGAATGTCTTCCCTGCCACAGCACGGGAGGAAGCCACCTACTCCCTCCCCAGATGAACCTGCTGTTACCAAAGCTTGGAACAGGGAGGTGGGTCACTATGGGGTGTCCCTGGGACCCTGTGTGAGTGGGAGAGAGGATAGCGATAGACCATAGGGATGGTGGCATGGGCCATCTGCATGGAATGGGTGAAAGTACAGCCTAGCGCTTCCAAGTAGGACCCCCAGACAAGAAAGGAAAGGCTCCTTGGAATAGCTTTGAGGCCCGTACATCCCGGGAGTTGCTTAGTCCACAGAATGGAGACAACTAATAATCTAAGTCCCTAAGTGTGAGGAACCTGAGCCCCAACTACTTGAACCTACCATTGCACCAGTTGCAACTCCAGCTGTTGCACCAAATTAAATGTTGATGGAGACACAGTCTGTTGCTCCCTGGAAATCAACTCCTTCGCAGGGTTTCCTACCTGGGTTTGCACACTGCCATCTCTGTGCTTGACCATCGCCATTTGCCCTTTGGGGGTGCTCTCAGCAGCAGGCGAGGCAGCATGAGCTCTACAGCTGCCCAGACGTGGGGAGCTCCTCACGTTTTGTGAAAGGTGGTTGTTTAATAGTACTGCTTTCACAGCTCAGCGCCTGGTAATCATCTGCCTGGAATGGACTCATTTCAGTAGCATTTTTCCAAGGGTACGCTGAATGTACTCTGATAGCTCTTTTGTAAAGAATTGTATAAAAATAGCCTGTGTTGGCGCTGTGAGCAAGGCCAAAGAGAAGTGGTGGTGCATGACAATGGGAGCAGATGACAGTAGCATGAACCTCTGGAAACCAAAAGCTTTTAGTGATACAAGAGAAATCTTGTTTACAAAAAGAAAAGGGCTCACTGGCATGACGGGAAGTGAAGTAGAAATTTCAGAGGCAATCAGCTTTTGAGGTTAAAAGTGGCCTTGATGTTACCAGAGGGGTTCTTAGGCACTAGAATAACACAATCAACAACACTTCTTCCACGTGCTTTTCTGCAGGCACTACTTTAACTGATGTTAATTAGCGTGGTGTTAACTACTGTGAAGTGTGTGTAATCACACATCATCAGCAAAGAGCGGGATGGAATTATAAGGTAGAAAACTTCTGCAGTTTCTGGGGCACCAGAGGAGAATCTTTAAATGGGGCAGAACATTGCTTTGGGGTGGGGGTAGGTGGTCCTCTGGCCACTGCAGGGTGCGGAGTCTGAGCGGAGCCTCTGCTCCCAGCGTGAACTCTGCACCCATGGGAAGCGGGGAGCACTTTCTTCCCATGCGTGCCCTCATGGTGCCGAGGGGTGACTTTCCTCAGGAGCACCTTGGCTGCGGTAGAGCAGAACTGACAGCGTTATCTGGTGCCCTTGTTCTCAGCTTTCATGTCACTGGAGGGACTGGGGCTGAGGGTGTCCAAAGAAGTGCGTAGCAGATCAGGTACCTGGACTCTTGCATGGAGGTAGGGAGAAAGTAAGAGGAAAGACAAGAGGAAAGTGAGCAAAAACATGATGATGTCATTGCACGCGTCTTCCAGAGAGCTGTATGAGGGGGAAGGTGACGGAGAGCAGCACCAGTGCACAGCCCTGCTACTGCCAAGGTTCAGCTCAGCTGCCTGCGTGTGGGTGTCCAGGGCCACCGGGGTGCCCTTGGGCATCAATCCTGCAGCTGGGGCCCAGCAGCTCCCAAAGTGGCTCAGTGGTGCTGCACTGCAGGACCACAGGCCCCTCCTGTTCCTTTTGAGTACCCACCTGCTGGCATCTTACACGTTGTTTCCTGCTGGCTTGTGTTATCTCCTTGATAATAATAAAAATAAAGCAGCCCCTGAATGAATTATTTATCTCATAAACACTTCCATGCTTGCAGAGCAGCATGCTGTGGGAGCAGCTTTGCAGGAGCCAAAGCAACAGTTTGCAGGGAGACTGAAGCATCCACACAGCTGTTTGCAGGTTTGAGGGTTATTTAATGGCACCCTGTGGTGGGTGCTGTTTTTCTCTGAAACTTTCTTCCACTTTAAAAACCTGCAGGGCTTAATCCAGACCTCAAGGTACCATGAACCACTTTGGTTTCAGGGTGGGCTGTTGCTTGATTCACAAATGGGATTTCAACACTGGCTGTGGAGGGATGTATCGGGATGTATGAAACAAAATAGTTTAAGATAAAATGGGCTGCGTCAAAAGAAGTGTGAGCAGCAGGTCGAGGGAGGTGATTCTGCCCCTCTNCTAGTGGAGGGTGTCCCTGCCCATGGCAGGGGGCTTGGAACTAGATGGGCTTTGAGGTCCCTTCCAACCCAAACCATTCTGTGATTCTATAAATCGTTTCCCTTTGTTCATGACTCCAGTCCCTTGCTGCAGGGAGGGTGCATAAAGCAGGAGCCTGTTGCCGTGGTTGGGGCTGGCGTGGGCTGTGGAAACGCACCCTCCCAAACACAGCCAGACCCGTGCTGCCGTGCCCGCCCCCAACCGGGGCTGCAGCTCACACCGCCGGCCCGGGGGCCTGCACCTGCTGGGGCCGCCCCGCACGCTGGGATGGGGAAGGTGGGGAGCAAGGGGCAGNCGCCCGGCGCCCAGGTCCGTCTGGCCGTGCTAGGTGCCCGCGGCGTGGGCAAGAGCGGTGAGTGCGGGACTGTCCGTCCTCCCTTCCCCCGTCCCTCCCTCCGTCCCCCCTTCCCCTGTCTGTCTGTCCGTCCGTCCGTCCCGCGTAACGCGGCCGCTCTGCCTTTCAGCGATGATCGTGCGGTTCCTGACGAAGCGGTTCATCGGGGACTACGAGCCCAACACAGGTGAGGCGGCGGGCGGCGGGGCGCGGCGGGGACCCCCGGGGCCGCGGCGTGTAGCTGACGGCTCTCTGCTCCCCAGGCAACCTCTACTCCAGGCTGGTCCGTCTGGAGGGGGACCACGTTGCCGTGCAGATCCAAGACACGCCGGGGTGCATCCAGGTACGGAGACGCTCCGGATCGGTCGGTTCTTCTCTGCCGCCTAAAGGCTCCGCTCTTGAGCTCCAGCTTCCTACCAGACCAGGCTCAGTCTCCTAAGACAGAGCTCAGGCTTCCTTTTGGACCCCTTTAACGGTGCTACCTATGATACAGGTTTTACACGTTCACGCCCCGATGGTAAATTGGTGGCCTCTGTCGTACCGCAGGTGCAGGAGGACTGCGTGCAGGTGCTGGACTCCCTCTCCAGGTGCGTGAAGTGGGCAGAGGGCTTCCTCCTGGTCTACTCCATCACGGACTACAGCAGCTACCAGTCAGTCCGACCTCTCTACCAGTACATCCGCAAGGTCCACCCGGATGCCAGGACTCCCATCATTATCGTGGGGAACAAAGCGGACCTCCTCCACGCCAGGCAAGTGCAGGCGAAAGAGGGACTACAGGTGGCAAACGAACTGGGCAGCCTGTTCTTGGAAATCTCCACGAGCGATGACTCCCAAGGCGTCTGCGATGTTTTCCAGTACCTTTGCAAAGAGGTCAGCAAACTACAGCACGCCGGCAGCACGGACAGGAGGCGGTCGTCCATCATCCCTCGGCCCAAATCTCCCAACATGCAAGATCTCAAGAGACGTTTCAAACAGGCTTTGTCTTCCAAAGTCAAATAAACCCCGCTGATGAGATCCTGCGTGACTCAATATACTTTATTTTTGTAAACTAGTCAATAAAAATCTTTATTTTTGTACTAATGCCAGCAGTATGGAAGTAAGTATGTTGAAGCTTGCGATTTCCTTGCCGTTCTCTCTTGCTTGACTGGTTGAGNCGGGGGGGGGGAGCTGCTGGGCGGTAGAACCGGGGGGGCCGGCTGGGGGCGGTACAGCGGGGGCGGCACAGCCAATGGGCGCTGTGCGGGCGCTGTGCGCACGCTGCGGGGCGGCCCCGCGGACGGC
>VXBL01005986.1:185294-231956 GCA_013400195.1 Aramus guarauna | reverse complement strand
AAAAAAAAAAAAAAAGAAGAAAAAAAAAAGGCTACATAGCAACTAGATGGAAGTAGTTGGAGAAGGGGATTTTTGCCAAGAGGTTTTGATTCGTTTCTGTTTTGGTCTGGAATTTGCTGTTTTACTCTGTTCAAATTACTTTTTGGGGCTTCAGTTTCCTGTTTGTAAAATGGGGGCGATGATGTAACACTCTCCTGCCTTTATAAAATGCTTGCAAAGCTTTCCTTTGATGGAAAGCTTTGTATGGCGAGGGGAAAAAAAAAAAAGCTTTATTAAACATGAAAATATAAAACTGTCTGTAAGCATTCTGATTATAATAGGATCACTTTCCTCCCTCAGTGACTGCTGTTTCGCTTGCACCTGTAACCACCTGAATGATAATAAGCCACTAGGAATGAGTTCCAATTTCTGCTGTGCTTCAGAGATCTCTCTGGCAGAATTAATCTTTTGAGCCCAAGGCGTTTAACAGGAGGGTTGAGTTTCTCCTACAGATCACCGTGGGACAAAGTGCTGAGCAATCTGCAGCAGAGGAGTGTGTGGGATGGCTGTTGCTTTCTCCGGAGAAGTGTGATAGGAAGGACTGATGCGTAGGTTCCCTTAACAGAAAATAGCTACATTTAAAAGGAATCACATCTTTATCTTCCCCAGGGTGATTTTGTAGTCATTGGAAACAGGTTAGACTTTTCACTCTTATTTCACAAAAGCTCTGCATCATGCTAGAATGTTTTTTATTAACTGTTTGATGGATGTCTAAGCATGGAACGTGGGGTTTGTACTTCAAATATGCCTCTGAAGTATGTGTGCATTGTGTTGGTAAGAAATAAAGCTCTGCTCCATGCTGAGTAGAATGTGTGGAAGTGGAGTAACCTGTACAGGAGGAAACTTGCTGTCCCTGCTCTCACACAACTCCAGTAAGTGGTCTGAGTTTTTTTTAATTATTATTTTACTTTCATAGGTTAAGTCTAAAGACCCTTTTTTTTCTTGCCTTTGTTAGGAAAGGCAGGTAACCGCTGTGTAAACCCCTTGTACTTAGTGGGTAGTATCTGTTATTTCTGACCTCTGGGACTTGGAACATGCTGGGACATCTCCGCTCCTGATCTGGTGGTAACTGAGGGAAGGGTGGCTGGACAGGATGGTACTCTGTGAGGAAGCATCCGAGGCTGATTTTAGTGCTGGGTGGGGGGGGGGGGGGTGCCAGCAGCACTATTCCTCATCCAGGGCTACGTGCACAACGCCAGTCCAGGCGTTACCTGTGTACCTCCTCTCTGCAGACCCCGTGCTGCCCTACCGGAGTGAGCTGGAGAGCTGAAGGCAGCAGCTCCGGACCTGCAGGACCAGACTGAAACTGGGACCGCAAACTGGGTCCAAAACTCTTGAATTAATGGAAGCGCAAAAAGCACGGGAGAGGCTTGGACAAATAAAAATACTGTTTAAAACACATTTGAAAAATCTCTTCGTTGTGAGAGTTGTTCTGCCAGGCCCAGGACTCTGGGCTGGGGGCTTGAGGGGAGCAGGGGGATGGGGTTGATCAGAAGGAGCATGTCCCTGGCAGGCTCGCACTCACCACATAGGCTATGCCTATTCATGGGGAAATTTGAATAGGAGTTTGAAAAAGTCACAAGTGGGGACATTTATTTCACCATCCTGAAATTTGGGATAACAAATTGTTTCCGAGAAAAATGATCACTATGATATGTTTTTGGTAATTTCTTAAACTGTAGCTTTTGTCTTTGGAAATGATGAAGCTTGATTTCCTACTCCTGCATCCAGTGTAGATTCTCACCGAGCAAGTTGCTAAAGGTATGCAGCTCATGCATGGACACCAAATACGCTAAAAAGGGCAGGTACCGTCTACTGGACCTCTCTGCATCTCGCCATGGTCATCAAAAGCCAGGTGAAAAAAAGCAATAGGCACTGGCCTCGGGTGCCTCCCGCTGCCCCCCATGAGCCTTTAAAAGCCACCGGCAGCTGTCCTGGCTGTGCCGTGGTACAGGGAGAGAGTTTGGGCAGGAGGCTGCCAGGCACAGGACCGGGAGGGAAGAGCAGGAGGGTAAATACAGGGATTTGCCCCATCTCTCTCCTACAGGGATCTCCCTCATTACCTAGGCACCTACATTCAGGTGGAGGTGCAAACCCTCCCAGCCCGTCCCCACGCTGTTGGGCTGGCTCGGCCACGTGTCAGGAGCAGGATGAGGCCCCTCAGGGATGTGAGAGGGAATCTCAGTGGGTAGAGCACGCCCACGGCAGGCAGGGAGGGCTGCTCTGACCTGCCTCCAGCCTAAGGCAGCAGCTGAGCTGGGGCGTCGTGGATAACGCTTTTGAGTACGGATACATAAATTAGGCATTTAAGTGGTTTGTCAGAATTTGCCCCAGCTGGCACAGATTTGTCCTCACCCAGTTGTTTTTAGCCCGTGCGACCCTGAGCTGACGGGTGAAGCGCAGGAGGAGCCCGCGGGCTCCCAGCTCGTTTTGCCCTGGCATTTTCTTCAGTCCTGGGCAAGCGCACAAAGAGGGGCACGCAGGGGCAGGGAGGGAAAGCCATCTCTCAACTGCTAGCAGACTGAGTTCAAAGCCTTGTTTCTCTTGGACCACAGCCCCTTGCACCCTCCCTGCCGAATACTTGCCCTCACCGGTCTCTAAGCCTTCCACCCAGAGGCCAGGGCAGTTTCGGGAGAGTTAGTGGGGCACAGCTTGGCCTTTCTCCTTGATCAGAGGAAAATATGCATCTGCCTCCATCCTCCCACCACCTCCGCTACGAAACAGAATCACAGCAATTTCCCCTGACAAGACGGATGAGTGGGTTTTCAGAAGCAGGGATATGTGCGGCATTACACACTATTATGGCTGCTACTACATCAGCATCCCCCCCCTCCCCGTTAGGCTATTTTGTCTAGTTATCTCCCAGCACTGAAATAATCCAGTAATGCTTTAAGACTTCCTGAATTTTAAAACAGCTGCTGCCATCAACCTGTTCCATGTGCTGCAGATCCCAAGACAGAGATAGGGATATTTTCTTCAAAAGGCTTTATGGATGTCCCCTCACTTTCTGCCCTGCCCGAGCAGCCTGGATCCAGGCTGCTTCCTCGCTGCCTCCTGGCAGGGCGCAGGCTATCAGCACATGCAGTGGTCCGTGCTGCAGGTCCACGCTGTATTTCTGTGGGTTGTTTGGATGAAGGACTGTGGACAAGACGGACCGTGTTCATACGGCGGGCAAGAGTTGGGTTCCAGCTTCAGACAGGGAGCAAAAGTGGTCGAGGCTCGGATGGACAGCCAACTAGAAACAAATCTGCATCCCATGCCTGGACCTCCTATAAAACAATTCTAGTCCTGGGGGACTTCAATAGATTTTGGTGAAGCTGCTCTTTATTTAGGAAGGTCTGAATAGCTTTAGAATAAACTTCTTAAGGAAAGTTGACCTTTTGCAGCAGTTGTTGGACTTGGCACATGATTGTTGGCTATTCACACCAGTAAGACGAGAGGATCTCTTCAGCTGCTCCTACAGCCAGTTGTCCTTCTAGGAGCAATATCTCTGGGGTTGAAGCTGGTGTTGCATCACTTCATCGAGGTACAATGCAACCCTCCAAAGACCTGTCTTCCTGAGAAACCTTCAGAGTGATGTCCCTGAAAAGCTTATTTTGAGTTAGAGCATGGCTCACAAAACAGCTGCTCAGCTTGGATTTTGGGTAATTGCTGACAATTCAGACTTCCAGAAAAGCCCACTGATTCTCGGACTTGCTCTTCCACTGCTCTCCTCTTTCCACCTATCTAAAAAGAAGGAGAAAACAATGCCTTTTTACTGAAAATGGTTTTCAGATAACTGGTTTATGAGGTTTTCTTACTACATTCATTGCTTGATACTCTTGACTGAAAGAAGCATAAATACATATTGTGACTTGTTATGCCAGTGCACATTGTGGAGCACAACCAGTTATATACTAGCTTTCCACATTACCAAAAGCAAAATTCGGATATAGAAATTGAGCATCCATTTCACTGGCCTATGATACTCGATTTACAACTGAAAAAATATGTAGTAAAGTTTGCGTAATGATTACAGAGCTCCATAGACGTTACAGCTGCAGTGTTTGAAAATGCACTTGGTTGTTTGTTAGCCATGCTTTCCTTCCTGGGCTGAAAAAACCCATCCATATGAGAAATCCTCACCCAGAGCCCCTCATGGCGCGAGCTGCTGTGTAGAGGTGGCTGCTTTAGCCCCACGCCTCGTCCTCTGGGCTGCGTTGGATAAGTGCTCGGACGAAGGCATCTGCCGAAGTGCCTGAGCTTTGCGGGGTCGCGGTTCGGTGAACTGTATTTTGCTCTTGATCTGTGCACGATATCACCATTAAAATGTATCTGTCCTGGAAATTGCGCAAGGTTATTTAATAGTCAACCTGCATAACTAGGAAGCAGTAATTAATTCTTAAAGCTGGAATATTTATCTTCTAAGGTATTTGGCACTTTCCCCATTACTAAAAACATCCTCTCGTCAGGTTTCAAATGGTCTTGGTAAACATTTCATAGTAATTTTCCCCCTTGGGATGCTAAGCCAATATCAGCAAATATTGTTTCTGGGCACAGCTCTGGGAAGAGGGGACTAAACTCTCCCCAAGCTGAGGCACCGAGGTGAATTACAAACTCCGGTCCTGCAGCTGACATTTCCTTCCCCTCCTGCAAACAAATCCCAGCGCAGGCAAAGCGCCTGTTGTCTGAGGCTCACAGCCCTGAACCCTTCCAGGAGCCTTTAAGAACATGGTTTGATCTGAACCACACTCAGCAAGCAGACTTCCCACTGACGCTGTTTCTTTTGATACGAAGAAGTCCAAAGGTCTCTTTAACCCTAGGAGATGGAACTGGCAGGAGCCCAAGGAGTGCAGGGATCTCGGAGAAACCACAGCAACGGCAGCACGGTTTTTGCATTCCCTTAGGATCTAAAGCAGCAAGGAGACGTTGCCTACCTGCAACACAACAGCAGGCAATAAATATGGATGTGATTAGGCTGATTTCGGTGAAAACAGAGGGGTTGCACTCAGCTGCTGGGATGGAAAAGGCCTGGCTGCCACCCTGTGATGGCCAGTGCCAGTGATGGGGGGCAACTGCACCCCCCAGCCCCAGGAGTTAGCCCTGGGCCCTGTCCCACACCTGAGCTGAGACATCTCAGCAGCTTCTGAGCAAAGCTTCCTCTACGGCCCATGAAGAGAAGGAGGCACATCTGACCGTTTTGCACCTCCACAGGGAGGAACCACCCCGGCTGAAACCCTCCTCTTGGGCAGCCGCCCCCCCGCCCTGTCGGTGCACCACAGCAATGAGGAGACAAGTCCGTGGTCCAGATTCACAGTATTTCATCATTCTTCACCATCTTTGAGCAGCCACATTTCCTCCACCTGCCTCTGAAATGAGTTGGGATAAAGCTGGTGCAGGTTTTAGACATGAAGTAACCACTCCATCAGCACAGGCAGGAGGGACATTTGAGGATTTTATACTATATATATAAATACACTATTTTGTTACCCTTTCTCTTACCCTTTCGCGTCTCAAACAGTGTATAGAGGCTAAAACAGAGAGCTTTGTTTGGGTTTATGGCATTCTTCGAGGTGCCCAGTTTTCCATTCAAGTGGCAATGTCCCTGCAGATTAAGGGTGCTTAAAACACCGTGTTCGTCAAGAGGGAATTTTTCCATCTGTCCGAGTGCTGCTCACATGTGGCCTAATAAAAGACCTCCTAATGGACCATTTCACTGTTGCACAGCAAGGCTTTGGCTGTTATTTAGAATGTGCGGATGAGCTGCAGCACCTGCTCTGTGCTAGGGGGTCCCCATCCCTTGGCCACCCAACGGGGGGTCGAAGATGCCGTATCATTTCAAGGAGGGCCTCGAGAAAGCACTGGTGCTCCTGGAGTCAGCACAAGCAGGTGCAATTCTGCAGGTGGGTTTGACTCCATTTTCCTTTAAACAGGCACCAGCAAGTGGTTTGTTATTTAAAAGGTATATAAAATGTCAGATACAGAGGCTTATGTAGTTTTCCGGCACGTAGCAAACGGATGCAGATGGAGCATGACTTCTGGAGTCCCTTTAGTATTTAAATAGGAATATACAGATGTAAGAGGTAGTCTGAGTCTCACGTGTCTATCTCACGCCGATGATCTTGGCGTAGAAGAGCCTATATAGAAATAAGGGCTATTGATAGGAGGCAGAGCTCGGTGCTAATTCAGGCTCATACCCTGAAGATAAAATATGCATCTGATTGTTGAGGTGCCTGCTAATTTTAGCTCTGGTTTTGAATAACAGAATAGGGTTATTAGTCTGATGTAAAACTGTCCATATTTCTTATGCAAAATTGCCATCTCAGTAGTAAGCCAGCCTACTTTGGTTTTGCCTAGATACTAAGGAACAGTGGACAATAAATATGCATGCAATTAGGCTAATTTGAGTGAACAAAGAGGTATTGCTTAATATAGCTAAAATTCCAAGAAGTCATGCATCAGTTGCAATCAATTGTTTTCCCTGGCTTTTGATTGATTCAGGGATTTCTGAGCAAACTTGCTTAGAAGATGTTATAGTCCATTTGCTCTTGTTATTGAGATGTTCAGATATGAAACTGGTAAAATATAAGCAAGATCTGAAGCAGAACCGAGTTATTTTAATCTGGGCAATGAGATGCCTTGCTGCCTACATCATCCCCTTTTACAGAAAGGGGGAAACATGGGAAGAAACTGGCACTTTCATGGGTCTACCTCCATGTGGACACAGTAGAGAAAGAGAGGTAAGGAGAGGTCATTTCTGCTCCCCACCATGCTTCACAGACCTGTGCCTCTGAGCTGTACAAAGGAAATTGATAATTATAAAAGCTTCTTACTTAGGCAGAGGTAATGCAGTAGGCTCTATCTTACATTGCTTGTGCCCTCCTGGTCTTCAACATCCTGCTAATAGGGTGCTGAGCCAGGGGACACGACTTATAGCCATGGGGGAAGGCTTCCCCTGGCAATCGACCTTGAGTTTCCACAGTTGTGCCTATGCTGCCAGCTGAAAGAGGGCTGCTGACTCAATCCCAGCCCCAAGGACCTGTGGACTGGTCCCTATCCGCTCTGCTTAAAACTAATTGTCGCTAGATTAGACAGGTCTACATGAAACAGCATTCAGTTCTGGGTTTCTTCTGGGCCCTCTGGGATACTCAGGTCCCTAATGATAATTTTTCCCCTTTTTTTTTTCTCCTGCAGTACAAAATATCCAAAATTATACAAAAGCTGGGTTTCAGCCCATGAGACTGGCATTTTTATAACGCAAAACAGGCTTTGTGTTGCATGCCACATGGTGTGGCCATGAGGCTTGTGGAGGCATTTCAGGGTGCAATGCCTGATCAGGTCCTGTTAAAGGCCATGTTGGAGGAACCTAGCACCATCCTGTCCGTGCTGTCTTTTGGAGACAACTTGTGTGAATGAGCTGTTCCCAGAGCGGTGCCTGGGCACTGGCTTGGAGGGAGCTGGCTGGGGCCACCCAAGGTAGAGCTAGGCAGTGAGCTGTCAGCTGGAGTTGGTGGTCAGAGGTCCATCACAGAGGTCCACTCCATGACCCTCCTTCAGGCCCGTGAAGAGACAAACCTGTTCACTCCAGTGAAGACCAGGATTTTTCTGTATAGCTCACCACTAACATGGAGAGTTTGGCTCCATTGTCTTTGTCATTTCCCTTCATGTAGGTGCAGGCTGGTTTTAGACCTCTCCTAAGTTGCCTCTTTGCCAGACTACCCAAACCCATGTCCCCCAGCATCTCCTTGTAGATCTCTTGCACTCTAGGCCACTGACCGTCTTGGCAGCACTCCAATGAACTTTCTCCAATTTCTCAATGATCTCTTGAACTGGGGGTCCCAACATGGGACAACATTTCTGGGGGAGCCTCACCAACACTGAGTAGAAAGGACATAATAACTACCCTCCAACTGTCAGTCACATTGCTCCTAATGCATTTCCAGTATATGGTTTGCTTGATTTACTTTAAATTCTCGCCGAAGTCTCATAGTAAAGCCCAAGTCCTTTCCTGCATGGCCATTATGTAGTCAGTAGGATGCCATCCTACACCAAAGCACAGGGTTTGCAATGCTCCTGTTGAACTCAGGGGTTTCTGTTGACACAGGTCTCAAGTTTCTCAAGGTCCCTCTGGACTGAAGCTCTACCAGCTCTGCCAAACGGAGATGGATGTCATTGCTTGTAATCCATTACCACCTGTAACTGCTGAAAGTGCCATCTGTGTCATCAGCCTTGTGACTGGTGAAAATATTGAGCAATATCAGCTTCTCTGTCATTCCCTGGGGTCCTCTGTTCCTTACTGGCTGCCAGGTGGCCCATCACAACATTGATTACTATTCTTTGACCTAGTGGTCCAGCTAATTTTCAGTCCATCTAACAGTTTGTTCATCTAACTCATGTTTCCTGAGGTTGTGCATGAAAATGCTGCAGGAGACCTTCCAGTTGTCAGAGCAGTCCCTGATCACTCTGAGTTTCTGATGATGGACAGCAGCCATGAAGCCACATCAGCACCCTCAGGTGAATCCCATCTGCTCATCTGGATCTGAATACTTACAGCTTCTCTAGGTAGACATTCATTTGTTGCTCATCCCATTGGTTGTTCTCCTCCTTCCCAAATCATGCTGGACACATGAAGGTGTGGGAGTAAGCCTTGCTAATGAAAATGTATGCAAAAAAGGCATTAAATGCTTTGGTCTTTTGCTTATCATCTGTCTGTGGGTTGTCTTCCCCATTCATTGGTGGACCCACAATTTCTCCACATTTACGTCTGCTGCTAACGTATGTGTAGCATCCCTTCATGTTTCTCTTTGTCCACAGCCAGTCTAAGCTGCAGCTGGGCTTTGTCCTTTCTGATTTCATGCCAGAGTGGATGAGCAATGCTTGCATGCTCCTTTTGGTTGCTTGCCCATGTTTCCAATTGTTGTTATCTCTTATTTTGCATGTCAGTTAACTGAGAAGATATTTGCTTAGACAAACTCCTGGTCTTTCTGCACAAGGGGATGGTTTGTTCCTGAGCTGTCATTTTCATACCCCCTGGGCCACAGTTACTCTTCTCTGACCTCCCAGGCCTTCAGCTGGGCTTGGGGTAGCAGGTCACAAGTATTCCTCCTTGGGATCCCACCTCCAGACTTCAATCCCCCATCTGTTTGTGCTTTGAGCCCATGGCACCAGCTCAGATCTCACCTCATTTCTGAGAAGCACAGGCTTAGTGCAGAGAAGCCCTCCTGCCCTCAGGCATTTCCACAGCTCAGCTCCCTCTCTGCGGGGCTTGTCTTCTCTCCTCCATGTCAGCTCTAGAGAAGGCAGAAAATAATGGATTTAAGCTGCAGCATGGGGATTTAGGCCAGAAATTTGGAAATAGTTTCTAAGGGTCTGGACAGTTAGTTCTGAAAGAGAGCACAGCAATCCCATAAAATCTCGGCCTTCAGAATTTTTAAGAACAGTCTCTCTCTCTCAATATATAAATATATAAAAGAAGAAAGAAGGTGGCAGCGGGGTTAGGTGTTCCTACTCTGGGGCTGGCAAAGCCGGATGAGTTCCTGAGCCCTGCTCAGCCCCAGCTTTCTGTCATCTCTTCAATGCACCATCTGCTTTGTTCAGCTGTGAGTCTCTGCCCACTTCAGCTCCTTTCTCCATAGGACCAGGTCCTCAAGGGCCATCCCTGATCCTAGAGAATGCATTTCATTCCTTCACTACCAGGAGCTCTTTCTCTTCATGGCTTGAAACACAATGGAGCCACACTAGTGGGTGCCTGTGAGAGCACGAGCTCCTTGGAGAAATGGCAAGTTGTCCTCCCCTGGGGGGCTGGAGGATCAGCTGGCCTTTCGGGAGCACCCAGCGTAGTCTAGAGACGGTGAAAGGGATCTGGAAAAATAAAACAGAATAAGTCTCCCCAGCCAGCACAGCTTCCCCTGCAGGCATTGGGATTATTGCTGGATGGGATGGATGTGGCACCCTCCCTCTGGCTGCTGGAGCAGCTCCCATCTAGAGGGGAACCCATGCCCCCAAGCATGACCATCAGTTGTGGCCTGGACACTGCCGAGGGGCATTTTTAGATGACTTAATTTAGAGAATTACTTGGCAAATACCAGCAGAAATCTGGTATAATTCTCATAATTTCCACTCTCAATAGTAACTCCTTTTTGGTCTCCCCATGTCAAAAAGCAACAGAGCTGTGGTCTGTGGTCCTGTGGTCAGGACACTTTCTCCATCTCCAGTTCGGCAGGGTGTCATGGAAACATTGAACCACCTCATCAATCATTATCAAACGAGAGATGTGGGTCTCTGTACTCACTGGAGAGGAAAGCCCTGCGGCTCCGGGCGCAGCTCGGCTCTCCAGCGGAGGCTCCAAGAGCTGCCACCCTTGAGAGGGCAGGAGCTGACCCCGAAAGCTTCAGCCAAGCCTGGGCTGAAGCTCTTCTCTTCAGCGTGTGCATCTCCGGGAAAAACAGCAGCATCTAATCACATTAGCCCTTCCACGGACCTCCTGCAGGTCGGCTTCACCCCATGGGAGCAGCAGTTAAAGACCCAGACGCTCGCTGCTGTCCGGAGTCACAAATCAGTATCTCTGCCCCAGTTAGCTAAAGCCAGATGTGATAAAAGCAAAACCAACCCCAGACCTCCATGTTTCCTAAAGAAATCAACCTATTCCTTGGTGAGCTTGTGCAATCTGCAGTTTCACAGCACCTCAAAAGTGGTTTCTAAGAATATTAACCCACAGATGTTCACTGTTTTGTTTTAGTTCCCAGTGAACACTCAGGGTTTGCTGCAAAACTGTAAGCAAGGTGGGATCTAGTTTGGGGATGGTATTTTGCACACTGCAAAGAGTGAGGGAAAGGAAGATGATGTTTCTTTTGTGGGGTGAGTAGTGTACATATAACGGTGTGCACTCAAGCAAGGAAATTATGGACCCTACAACACAACTGCTGTAATAGTTTACAGTATTTAAACAACATTTAAAATGGGGAAACCTTAGGAGGTGTCCTGTGGTTTGTCAATAGCAATTTTTGTCCTAAGGACACTTTAGAGCAGCAAACTCCTTAATGAAAGGTTTCCCAAAGCAAATGGAAACTTGGAATACTTATATTTCTTATATTTCCTTTCTGCTCCTAACCGTAAACTCTGTATAATCTATCTACCAGCAGATGGACCAAGAGAAGATTTTATACTGACAAACACTGCCAGTGTTTCTTCTTACTGAATAATATAGATTTGTGTAGCCATTGCTGCTGCTCTCAAGAAAATGCAGCTTTCCTCAAAGAAACCCTCCACAAAGTCAAGCCAGACTTCTTTTCTTATTAATTTTTCTAAATTATTTCTAATGCTATGTATTTTTGCATTCAGAGTACAAGTCCCATGGTGAGACTTGGACTAGATGATCGTTGTAGGTCCCTTCTAACTGAAATAGTTATTCTATGCTATGCTATGCTATCCTATTTTTAAAATAGACTTTTACTTAAAAACCCTTGGCTACTGGAGAGGAATCTCTGCTGCCATTCAAAGCAAATTTCTGGCCTTCATATGTGACAAAAAAAAAAGTGATGGGCTATGATCTAATGTGACCCAAAGGCTCAGAAAATGAGAGGGCATCCTGAGCTCCAAAGCTTATTTTTCAAATGATATGGATTTTAAGTCAATATGCTGATGTGGAGACAGAGGAAGGAAAGAGGGAGGATGACTTGCAGTGATTTTCTCCCTTCTCCAGCTTTTCTGTACTTTAAGGAAATGACCATGAAATCCATAGGAGGGAGCTGGGGAAAGCAGTGTCAGCAGAAGTCATCGGCTCCTAGAAACCTGGGAACTGAAGCTCTTGAAGGGACCTTCCTGGGAGCTCCAGACAGGGGTCGACTGTGCTTTGGAAAAGAAACCGCTGGTTACTGTACATCATCTGCTTGTTTCCCTGTTGCCCTTTTCTTCCTCCAGGATTGTTGAGCCCTTTGATTCATCCCTTATGCTCGGAGAAAATGTTGCTCACTGGAGACTCAGACAGCTTTGTTTAATCTTCCCGGAGCTGTGCTCAGAGGCTTAAGCAAGTTGTTACCAGCAGCAGCTATAATTTGAACCAGGACCTTGCTATCAGTCCATACCGGGCAGAGGGTCGCGCTCAGCCAGGAGAGCCAGAGCAGGCTGAGGAAGGAAACCTGCAGAAAGCAGAAACCTTGTGGGCACCAGCCTGAGCTGGGGGTTGCTGCCTGGGTGAGGTTGCATGGAGAAGGACAGGAGGTACTGGCACCATCTTAGCACTGAATCAGAGAAATAAGCCTCTAAAGAGGGTGGGGAGTGGGCATTAGTCCTGTCTCCTAAAATGAGCTCAATAAGCAGCACAGGGATCAATGACACGTGAACAGCCGTGGCAGGTTCTTACCTCAGGGCTAGTAGGGTCCATCCCACCAGAAACTTACTACACTCAGGAAAGTCTTTCTGAGTATTATTTCCTCTGTGCACAGGCTAACCCCGAGCCCAGGAATGACAAGGCACCTGGGGAGGATGTATCGCTGCAGCAGGGAGCACCCATGGCTGCATGGTGGCACAACGTGGGGATTTTGCTGGCTGTCCCAACCTCGCGGAGACCGGCATGTGGCAGCTCAGGCTGAGCACAGAAAAGGGAGCACAGGGGAAAGTTACAAGGTCTTTTGTAAAGTAGGGGTTGTTTTTTCCTCTTTGCCAGCATATAATAAATGAATATTCTCATTGTGCTAGCATTATGTCGTTAATGCATAGCTATACTGGTTGTGTGTGTGTAATATTGTTGTGCTAAACATCTGTTGAGTTCTACGTGTGCACAACATTTTCTGCTGAGCTCCCCACAAGCAGAGACACTGACTCCAGGCCTACTGAGGACATGGACCCCATGGTGGGATGCAGGGCAGTGCATCCCAGCTACACTCCCTCCCCATCCCTGTCCCTGCTCCCCTCGCTGGGGTGCTGGCTCCCCTACCTGCCCCCTGTTTGTGCCGGGAGGGTGGGCAGCACTCCTCCATCGCAGGCATGGCTTAGCACCTTGTCCTCCTGTCATTCCCCAGCACGAGTTGTTGCAGTAGCAGGTTTGGTGTTCGTTACGTAGCTCGATGTGGTATTTTTTTCTTGAAGAAGAAGATGAACAGAGGAGCTGATGGGTCAGCAGGCAATTGGGTTTGTCTCTGCTGCAGTGGCCCAAATGGGTGGATGGTCCAGCCAGGGGGGAAGGAGGTGCTGTCATCCCCTGCTAACACACCTCCCGCAGTGTTTCTGAGGGAAGGGGTCTCGAGAGGGCAGCCTTTGGGAGCCTTCTGGAAGGGAGCAGCATTTGCACATACTGCTCCACATCTGTTCAGTTGGGACACCGAGGTTTGGAAAGTGCCAGGTTTACTCAGACCTTCGTGCTCTGGCCCTGCACGCTTCCCAGTACAGCCTCGAAGTGCGAGCTGATGTTTATTTTTTCTTCAGAAGCCCCAGTTGCATGAGGCAATCTCAAACATAGTGTTTCCAACTCCTTTGTGCTTGAGCCCTCCTCCAGAGCCACCTCTGATATGTAGCTGCTGCCTGGTTTTGGCAGGGCTGGGCTTAATGCCTGTGGAGCCCAGACTTGCCTCTTTCTGTCAGTAGGACACAGTGGCCCACGCGCCTGGGCTGCTTTAGTTTGCCCTCCAGAAATTTCTGCTGGTCAAATGAGGAGAGAATGTGATTAATTTGCTGGTTTAACTTCCCACAGATTACTTTGAAGACACCAGTCAAGTTGCAGCTAGCTTGTGGCTTTTAAGAAAAGTGCTAGGAGAGTTCTGCAGTGTGGCTGCTGATGCTCAGCTGAGCCAGAGAAGCTGGGAGACAGAGTGAGATAACCGGGAAACGATGCCGTGGGCTATTTCACCATCACTTCCCTGCAGAGGCAAACACCACATATCCTCCGACCTCATTTCTAGTCTCATCTGCCCACCACAAACGCTCTGCAAGGACATCACATTTGATGAGTGGCACTGGGAGAAACCTTTTGAGTTCTCGAGCTCTTCTCTGCCGTCCTCCGCTGACTAAGCTGCTGCCAAGAGCAAGTGGTGATGATGGCACCAGCAACCACAGCTGGGGGGGGGTTGCGTGTGTGTCGGTTCCCAGCACTCTCCACCCTCCGCACTGTGTCCTTACACAAGCGTTGGGGAAGGTGCTTGACCCAAACATTTTCCACTTAAAGCAATAAAACAGAGTCTTGTTGGCATCATTTGCCAAGCAGCTGCAAATAAATAAAACTCTTTTTTTTTTTTTTTCCCTCCAAAACTGAGGCTATGAATTGTTTTCCTCCTACCAGACCCAAGTGTATCCCACCCCAACACTGCGCTCCGTGCCGTGGGAGCCGAGGGTGCTTGGGACACGGAGGGTGTGATCAGCACCATAACGGCTACCCTGTGCATCGTGCCTGGTTGGTAATGTCAGTAATAACACAGCTGGTATGTCGCTACGCCCACACGCTGCAGGAGGATTTGGCTTCTTTCCTTCCTCCTCATGAGAAGTGCAAGCAACTGGTTGAACTGGACCGTCAAACCTGCTTCTGTTTGCAAAGCCAAACCTCCCAAACCTCCACACAACCCACGGGAAGGATCATTAAGTGAGAGGAATGGGTCAAGGGGCCTCACGAAGGTACTTTTCACAGCTATTACCTTCTACCTGTCGAAACTCTGATGCTTCTAAGCAGATGTTTTGCCTTTCCAACATCCCGGCAA
The DNA here is from genome assembly GCA_013400195.1 of Aramus guarauna. Lineage (NCBI taxonomy): Eukaryota > Metazoa > Chordata > Aves > Gruiformes > Aramidae > Aramus > Aramus guarauna. The sequence continues at coordinate 217,254 of VXBL01005986.1, read as the reverse complement.
CTTTGGTATTTGAGCTGCTAAAATCAGAGCCAAGTACTTTCCAAAATGGTAGTGAATTGCTTCAGTCACCCCAGATTGCTCAGCTTCCCCGCCTGCTTTGCTGAGCAGCCGGCCTGTGAATTGTGATGCTAACCTTCCTGGGTGCAACGCCTTTCATCTCCGAGGCCCCCGATACGCTTTGCAGAGAGATGTGCTGATGGTATTGCATCATTTCTGAAAATTGTTTTCTGTAATAAGAGCAGAATTATATCTTAGAAATCTCACCACTTCTCAAGGCTCTTTGAGAAGTAAGGCATTATTTTACTGACTGTGGTATCTGACCTTTAGAAAAGCACAGAAGGTTGTATTGGAGGCAAGAGCCACTGTGAAGACCTACTGCCAAAATTTATTACAAATGTATTCCTACATCTCCTGTAAAGATTTACTTCTGTATAGACATAGATAAATTTCAGTTTGCACTTAATGTGCTTTCTCATTTTTTATTATTTTCAGATTACTCCCACATACAGTCTGATAACTATGCCGTGTCTTCTTGCAGTCACTGGTTGACTGCATCATGAACATCTCTGTTGTGCTCACAGCCATGCGTAGAAGTGAACTGAAAAGTTAGGGTTTGACATAAAGAGAATGTCAGAGGATGGATACATAGGTCAGCTCTGGACCGTCAAACTTCTTTCTTTTCTTTTTCTTTCTTTTTTTTTTTTTTTGAGAAAATTGCCTTTATTTTTCAGAAACAGCAAAGTGGTAGTGGTTCTTTTATAAGCATACAAGTAAAAACAATTTCACTGATTATGGTTAAGAATGAGACCCAAGAAAAATAACCTTTAAGTATAAACCTGTTTTCATGTTACTGCTCATTTTACAAACGCTTGCTGAGTCCAGGGCACTCTTTCTGGCAAGCTGAGGGGGAGAGGGATTACATATTCTGCACCAAGATGACAGAAAATGCTTTAAATGTTTAGCTTTTGGGTTGTGTTTTTTTTAGAGAGCAACTAAATCTTCATTGATTTTTCTGGAGATCAAAGCTGAACATACATAACTGGAAAGAATAGCCCCAGGGAGAGCAGAAGAAAATGCATGACACTTTACATTGATTTAGCCATTATGTTCTACTGGACAAATGGAATATAGCAAGAAGAACCATTACACAACGTTGTTCACAAAGGTGGCCTTGATATTTACAAGTACTTACACACAGTTACAGCTTTAAGTACAGTAGCAAGTGGTAGAGCTCTGCCCTTCCCTCCCTATCTTTTATGTCATAAAATTACACACAGTGCTTCTTAGTCATCCAAAGGATGCCACAGAGGTGGGAAAAGCATCACTATGTTCCTTTTTATAGGGGAGGTACTAAAAGGATGGAGAGAAAAAAAACCCGAGCAGATACAAAGAAGAAGGAGGAATGCTTTTCCATGCAGAAGAGATGCTCCTCCAGGTCTTACTGGCTGCCAGCAGCTGAACTTCTCAAAGTCCTCTAACTCCCATTTCCAAGGGAACACACTCAAGGTACTGCCAGAGGCACCAAAGAAGAAATCAGGGTTTGAATTGGGGTTTGCCAGTTCCAGGCTTCACATTTTGGGCAGTGGAGCATAACCGAACTAGCCAGCTACTAAAAAAATCTCTCCTGAAGAGAAGGAAATATTATGTGATGATTATTTAAGATCCATCTGGTGATTTTAGAGAAAGAGTTGCTGCCAACAGATTCTTATCTCACTTTTAGTTCCCAGTGGAGAAGGGATGACCTCAAGTTGCCTTTGACTTGATAAAAATATATTTAGGATTTAGGGATGGGAAACACTGCATACATCTCCTTAAAGAGCAATACATTTGCTTTCAGCCCAGAAAACCTGATAAATCCTATTTAGGACTGAATCACTGCTACCCAAACTTTTATGCTCATAACCTCACCTCTATTTGTACTTCTTGGTTCACTGGCAGGCTTTCAACCCTATCCTACTTCTAGGACCATGAGCGAACTTCATACCCTACTTCATGTGAGCATGAATGTCTTTTTGGATCTGGAAGTCTAGGGATATGCTAATGGCCTGAGGACAGACCAGCTAACCACGTACCAAATACCCAAAGTCTGCATGGCTTTGTCTATACTGCTAAATACAGTGGAGGCTAGACCAGTATTTCTGGAGATGAAATACTGCTGGAGACAGACCCCAGCCTCACTGACAAGCTGCTCTGGGTATCCACACTGCTTAGGGATAGTCTTTTCTGTAGATTTCTCTTGGAAAGAGCTAGTTGAAGAGATCCAAATTGGAACCAGGGTGTGAGCTCAAAGTGTGGACAACCACGCAGGGGATCCAAGTGCTTGAGCTCTGTTCCTGGCTCTCTTTTACTCAGTAGTGTAGGTACATCCTTTAAGACTGCTTGTTCTTATACTTTTAGCCCACTTGTTTATGTGTTTTTCATATTTAATCTCATTTTTATGACAGTTCTGGGCAGACCACCTCTGGGCCTTGGCCAGCAAAGTCACTTGTTTCATATACAAAGGTAGCAAGTTCTTACTCTAGCTCCCTTGTACAGGGTCATGGACACGGACAGCCCGTGCCAAGTGTAGCCTTGTAAATGTCACTTGTGCTGGAGTGAAAGTACCACTGGGGTTCAACTTCTGCCTGGTGTGCAAATAAAAGGGGTGGAGGTCAGAAGACAAGGAAGGTCCCAGGTGACCACTTGTCCCATCACCTGATTAACCCTATTCAACCATGCCCCTCTCTGTAGACTATACCTGAGAAGGAGGGGATGGATGAATGGATGGATAGATAGATAGATAGATAGATAGATAGATAGATAGACAGACAGACAATCTGTTTGATGTGTAAATTGCCTGAACTGCATTGTTCCCTGGGTTTCTTTCTGTCCTTCCTAGCAAACCTTTAGAACAGAGCAGCAGAAAAACCGAGCTAGAGCTGTCAGAAATACGGCAAAAAATTAGGTCCGAGGTAATGTCAAGTCACGTAAATGTTGGTCACAGTTGCCTTTGAGGTTGAGAGAGATACCACCAAATACATGGTATGAGTACAGTAATGCCTAGATCTAGTCTCCAGGTCTTTCTATCTTGTGGGAAAGTCCCACCAAATTCCACTTGACTCAGTAAAACCAGTAATTGCTGTCCACAGCAATATCTCATGCATCAGCTGTTTTGCTGCCAGTAACGTCCCTGTAACACACATTGTAACACACGCGCATTGCACACTTGCCCCCGCCCCCTCTTTTCCAGACACCCTCACTCCATAAACAAGGTGGGAGGACTGTACCTTTGCTAAAACAGTATCTGCTTTCTTCTGGGGACATTTGCAGTGTCAGCATCAGGACCCTGGGTGTCACCTCACCTTAGCTCAAGAACCGTATTTAAGTCCGGGCCCTTGCCCATGGTTCCTGCTCGAGCTCTGTCACAGACCTGCCTGCGCCTGGCCATGTCCCCTGCTGAGCCCTTGCTCTTGCTGCTCCCTGGCAGCAAGTGTGCACACTCAGGACACAAAAACAAGAAGAGGCTGGGATCTTTTGACCTGTTTGCTGATGTGAAGTATTTGTAAATCTGTGGAACAAAGAGTTGTCCTACGCTTTGTCTCCGTAATGGTCCCCTTCAATTAACCATGTTGGATCCTGTGACATCTTAGCTTATGTAATTGCCTGAAAGAATAGCTGTAGGGCTGTGTGCTACTGCTACTGAGCTGCTGCTCCTCTGCCACAGTCATGGAATCCTGTTTTTGTTGGACTGCTGTGCGATAAAGGCTTCATTCACTCTGTAGTGGTGTTGTTCCCTTCCAAGTGGCTCTTATGTTTCCTCTCCCTTATTTCACTGCTGCAAGATCTTTATTGTGGGGAGCTAAAATAGAACTAATTCATTGTTTGCTAACAACTCCAGCATTTGCGAGGCAGCTGCACGCTTACTCTCCGTAAAATAAAGAATTCCCATCGTTATGGGCCTGGCTTGGCCCTCTCTGGAACTAGTAGGACTTTGTTTTGATATGAATAAAGCCTCAAATGCTGAGGCTGATATCAGTAAGTACAAAAAGAACAAGCCCAACTTTCAGAAATGTTGTATAGGATGGACAGAAGCACAGTTGCTCCAGAGCTGGGTATTGGGCATTCTGGTCAGTGGGGCTGATCTTGAGGTTCACAGCCATGGACTGCCCTCCCAGAGATGATGCTGTTAATTTTCACCTGTTTTGTCTGCTGGAAGCCATTCTCTGCTGCCGAAGAACCACAATGTGGTTCACGAGCAAGGAATTGTACTTGATGTTTTATGAAACTGTAGTAAATTTGTAATCACAACCCTTCTAAAAGGAGTATTGGGCAGGCAATGACAAAGCCAGAGGAATTACCTGGTCTAATTCTGCAACCCAAAGTGCATGGCATAACTCCAACTGCAACTGATGGTTTAGGGTTGGTTCCCTCTCCTGACAGTGTCATCAGCCAAGGTATCAATACCTGTTGATTCAGATGGTTGGCCACTGCTTTGGGCAGCGATCTCCTGAGTTTCCAGGCTGGCTTCCCAGGCTCCCAAATGTCCACAAATTCCAGACGAATCACCTTTGTAGATATATAGGGATCTCCTGCTTCCCTGACATTGGAGAGCAATTATGCCAGTGTTGGTATATTGAATGGTCTGAGAGGAGACCCTGGCAGTCTTGTCTGAAATTGCTTTGAATAATCTAGGGAACTTGACCAAGTTTTGGGAACACTACCTAGATTTCCATAAAGTTTTCAATTATTTCATCAGACTTAAGTCTACTTTACTAATTGCAAAGCAAGCCTGTTCATTGTTTTGACTGATTTTGTCTTGTTCATGAACAGCATGTAGTTTTGGAGAGGCCTCTAATTTTTAAGGGATGCTCTGTCTTTGATAGCTTCTCCTCCTGGCTGCATCCTCCAGCCACTGTTACTAGACCTGCAGCAATCTGGACACAGCACCTAAAGAAATGACCCAGTGACTCTTGGACAAGGAATCTGGCAAGGTTTTTCTCTCAGCTTCCCCAGTGCATCTCTGCCCATATGATATTTTTTGCTGAAATCAAGTGTAATTCACAATAAATATCTGCTCAGGTATAAAACAATCACCTACTTCATAAAAGGTCTCCAGTTAAATTGCCCATGTTTGTGTGGGAGTGTTTTCTTTTCTGCTGGCAAAGAGTCCTTATAAGGAGTAATAACATTGAAGAATCTGTTAAAGAAAAATGTTTATCGAAGGTTTACTATTCCACAGGTTTTACTGTAGAATCATTTACGCAAAGCTGTGAGTCACAAGCTGAAGTTCAGTGTCTGAAATTGCTGGCAGAGTGAATGAATTTTGTGCATGACAAAGAGATCAGTAATCTGCATGCATTACAGTCAATTCATAATTGCTTTAAAATCACATGGCAAATGATTATAATTAGGACAGGAGCTGTTAAAATCAAGAACAAAAGAAGGCCAGAACCTGAAGCTATTTACTGCTATGTTTCTTCTCCTTGAAGGTTTATGAAAGACGTCCTACCTCCTAACCGGAAAGCACAATAAAAATCAACGGTGCCCCTTCCCACTACTGCGATGTCAGTAAGTTTGGCAGAAATGTCTGTGAAGGGCAACATCTACTTGTGGTACATGTCACAGGGACCTAGGCATAAAGACCCAAAATAGACAGGTCTTGACAGCAATAACTTCATTGTCCTACCTGATGGTCGAGCCTACCTAGCAAATTGAAATGACCTCTCTCTGTGTCCAGGGCGTGCAATATCTATTAATACAGACCTTCCTCTAAGGGGTTCTCTCTCTAGAAGCAAAGAGAACTGTCTGCATGTAAAGGGAATATCGCCAAAAGTGAAAGATGCCTCAGGAAATAACATGTCACTCTTGAAAGAGGTGACTGTCCATCAGCCCTACAGACTGGAAGAGGACTGGGACTGCAGCTAAGTGTCTAGAAAAAACAGAACAGAAGGAAATCTTCAAAAGAGGTATTTTGGTGATAGAGGCTAAAACCAACCAACTCCCCCCCCGCCACCCCGCAGGCTGACAGTGCAGACAGCGATCAATCACCAGTCAATGGGTTAATGCAGTGGTGATATAAGAAGGTATACACAAGACTACACAAACCCCAAACACCCAGCTGTGAGCTCTTGCCACAGCCCCTGTCTTGCTGATGGTGCAGAGACACAGTCCCTCCCTGCAAGGAGCTCAGCGCCCCAGGACATGGTGGGAGATGGAGGATCTCTTGGCAAGGTGAGGAGCTGAGGGACACACCGGGACCACCTTGAACACATGTGAGGTTGTGATGCAGCACATCAGCACCTGAAATATCGCCCAGAGTCTGGAAGCCATCAGAGCAAAAACAAGGTTTTAAGGATGATTTCATTGCAAGCTACGGCTATTGCCTCTGGGTATTTGTGTTTTGTCCACGCATGATGGGCAGGGTGGGAGGCAGTACCTACGTGAACGGTGGGCCGTGGGGTAGTGCAGCCCCACTGCTGCCAGCCGGCGAGCTCCCGTAGCCCCATGGGAGTGAAGAACTTTCTGAAGATAGCTCTGCACAGGAGAAGGATGCTGACTCCAAAGTGCGTAGGCATAACTGAATCAAAGAAGTGAACTCACCCAATTTACGGCAGCTGGTACAGATCATTATTTAACTGAATCAGAGCAGAGCAAATGCTTCCTACCCCATAAATCCAGATGAACCTGATTAATTCCTGGGAGATTTTATTATTGAATGATTATATTTATTCTTCATTTGAGGATTTGTTTGAGCATCTTTTCTGGCAAGGTCAGCTGTGGTGCCAAGCCTGCTTTCCCACCTGTCTAGCTATCCCCAACGCTATGTGCACTATGTCATGGACACGTGGCACAGAGGTGCCATTTTGGGGTTGTCAGCCCAGGGAGGGAGGACATGAGCTAACCCCTGCCCATGAAGGGGACCATTGCTCGCCCCACTGTGGGTCCATGCAGCGGCTGAAAAACCATTGCTCTGCATCTGAGAGATGCCAAGACTCTGGCATCCCAACTTTGGTTCTGTTCTTAACAGCAACTTTCATCGCAAACATATGCCCAAGAGAGTGTGAATATTTTCTCTTCACAGATGAGACAGAAGTCATATCAGCAGGCAGTTGCTGTTGCCAGGAAAACATGAGTCTCCTGGTGGGGAGGCTGCTGAAGTTCCTCAAACAAGGAAGTTTTCTGACTCCTGGATGACACAGAAACCCCTCTTACCTGCCAGCCTGCAGCGCACATGAGAATTGCTTTAGGGCCCCTCTAACGTATGCTAAAATGAGATTAATCTGAGGAAGGACCCTTGCTTCTCTTTCTGAGACTCTGACCAAAATTACTTTCTCCAGGTGACATATTCTGGGTCACACCATCTTTTTCTACCAGCAGGCCAAGGAAGGCGATGCTCCTGCTATGTCCTGTGCAGTGAGGGAACAGGAATGGCTAATTCACACCTGCATGAGGCTGACCCCTTTCTTTTCCTAGAATTAAGAATACTCCTCAGATGTTTTAGTGGAGAATTTCAATAACCTTCCTAAATAGCAAAAGGAGCAACACATCAGGGCCCGGAGGCATTGTATTTAATCCTAAGAGTCAAGCACACTGTCATGCCCAGATTTAGCCTCCCTGTCAGCCACACAAGAACTAGAGAAAAGAAACTTCAGTAGGATCAGTGCATTTTCATTGATAACAAATCCAAACAACAGGTTCCAGACTGATGCTGTTTCAAGAGGCCTGTGCAAGTCACTGCAGCTGTGCCCAGGATATGAAGTGTTTGGAGTGATGCCCAGAGGTCAAGGTACCGACGGTCTGACACAGCTCAGCAGCAGTGAGTCTGTGCAATCCTAGCAGATACAGCTGATTTGATGACTATAGAGACAATGATAGTTAAGAAGAAATATATGTGCTATCAATCACCAGTGTAAAAACAGATGTTGCGAGCTTACATTTGTGGCTAGCTGGCTGATCAAGTGACAAATCCTTCATCTGCAGGTATAAGAGAGTTTGGCATGCAGTTGTTTCTTTTGACAGGGCAAGGAAGGAGGCTGATGTTTCTCCATTAATTCATTAAGTGCAGAATAAGGACAAAGGAGCAATGCCCCTAAGATCAAAACCACTGAGAAGGCACTTTAGATTTCAAGTGTTTTGAATTTCTGCATTTGTAAGTAATTAAGATGATCCTTAAGGCATTGTGATAGTGTTTTTTATTTCCCCACCTAAATATAAAGTAATCTGGTTATCAGTTTAGCCTTTGCACACATATCATGCTTTGCAAAATCTTCAAGCACACAGCTGGAAGAGTCCTATGCAAAGGCTCCAAAAAGTAAGACCTCTGGGACAACTCATGAGCCGAGTGGTGGGCACAGCTGTGAGCAACTTGCCTTTCTGCTGTGAAGCTCATCTGTGGGCTCTGAAGGTAGTTTGAAGTCATATGTCCTAAAGAATCACTGTCTGGGTGATTGTTCATTGCTGGGATCACGTGGTTACCATTTAAGTCCAGAAAGTGTGGTTGGGAACGCTTTTTTCATCATGGTCTTATCAAAGTCTGTAAGTGTGATTCTCCGGCCTCTCTTGCAAGCCAGACTTGATGCACTGCATCACATTATAGCTCTGGTGCTTGTTTCTTCTCTTCTTTTGCCCAGGTCTAGAGCAAATTAGTCTCCAATCAGGTATGGTAGTTCTATGAGAGGGAAATAGTAGTCCAGGGCAGCTTTAATCCAAAACTCACAAGCTTATATGGGCTGTGTTCATGTATTGGAAAGACCAGCAATCAGCAAAACGGACACAGGCAATGAGTCTCATCATGTGATCTGTAACAGGTGCTAAAGGCAGGTACTCATGAAGTCTAGCGATGTTTCCAGCATGCACTTGGAGCCAGTGGACCTCTGTTTCCTTCTAGAAAAGAACAGTAATAGACACTATAAATGAGTGAGATGGGATATCTACACCCCACATAACAGCAGCTTAGCAAAGTTCAAAGGGGCTTCTTGCAATCTCAGCTGCATCCTTTGAGTCATTTCAGTGCGGCTCAGGTGAACTGGGACAGGGTATATCATTAATCAGAGGGACTTTAAGGCTGTGATGGGCTGAGGAACAGGGAAGGAAGGAAGCAGCAATAAATACTATGGAGCACTCTTCAGCAGCTGAACCTTGAGTATGAAATCTGACTTTATACCCTGACTTCCCTTCAGGAAGGGAGAAGATGGCTATGAAAATGAAATCCCAAAAGAAGCCACACTGGAAGAGGTCTAAAACTGTCCATGGGAAACCACTGAAGTTGGACTCTTATTGCCAGAAAGGAGGTTAGACATGAAACGTCATGGAGATATTTCACAAGAATCACATCTCATGGAGAAGTTATCTTGCAAATGTTCCTACCTCTTCATACTTGGCATGTAGAAAAAGATTCCCCAAGGATATCAATTATTAACCATCTAATCAGACAGATACTTAGAAGGAAATTCCCATCCAAAGCATCTTCCGTTGTGGAGGAAGATGCAAGTCCAGTTGTTTATTTAATAGCCACGTCATTAGAAAAAGCGCACTGCTGAAATAGCTGGGCTGCTTTATGCAGCATCATGCACTATTAGTCCGAGTTATTCAGGCTTACAGTCAACTTCTCTCTCTCCTGCCAGCAAGCTTTCCAGTCTCACATACCAGTTCATGTGCAGGGTAGATTTACTGAATTTCTCTCAGCTAGCAGCTACCCAGCCTCATTTGTTTTACTCTTTTTCCTCGGGTGGTGAAGGCGCAGTTTTCTACATTTTTGAAGAATGTTTAAGCAATTTCCAGGAAATAGATACATATTTGGATGCACTCTGGCATTACCTAAATGGTCCTTAAGAAATAGGCAGCAGATGTTTTAAGACAGAAAACCCCAGCATTTCACAAACAATTTCAAGTTTGGTTTATTTTAAAAATGCACTTAATAAGTCCATTGTGAGCATAATCATAAATAAACTGGATGCATTTGCTATGACACTTTGAGCTGGAACTCTTCCGGATTTTGTTTTCTTTGGAGTTCAGTGAGAGCTGAAGACCCAAAAGGTGACCTTCATAATTCATTAATCATCACAAAACACTTCCTTGAGGGAAAGAAATATGAAAGGTATGTGCAGTGCTGAAAGAGAGCAGCTTGCTTCACAGGAGATTTGAGAGTCTGGGCTCCAAGTCAGAGGACGATTTTGCTTAAAGAAATGGTCCATCCAGCCCTCATGTGCATGGCAGGTCCATCCAGCCTGGTGTGCGCGGTCGTTCCCGCTCTGCCCTGCCTGCTCCTCCCAGCCTGACACCTCCTGCTCGCTCTGTGAGGGTCAGGGCTCACGTCTCTCTGCAGCTCAACTGAAATGGATGGGGTGGTGGCTTGGCTTGTTACTCCAGCTACGGCTTAGCTCTAATGTTGTCACCAGAGACTGTCCTTGCCCTGCTCTTCATCAGCCAGTTTCCAGCACAGCCCATCTTCTCCTGGTCCTCCTTTTGGTCTCAGGCTACACCTATGCAAGTAAACTAGAAAGGGACAGGACATGGGCTTTGACCACAGGCCTGCAGGTGGTGGGACACTTAGCAGCACACTTCCTGGCATGGTTTTAGGCCCTGGCAGCTACACCTCTACACAGCAAATGCCTTGGCACAGTTCAGCTCCCAATAGACCCAATCTACATATAGACCAAATGGACTGTATGGATCGGATCTACACCTTAGTTGCAGGTGAAGGCAGGTTAGCCAAACAAATGCAAGCTGTGCTGTGCTACTTGTCCTCAAAGGCTGGAGAAGAGGCCGTGGACATGTTCACTTCACATGTACAGTCGCAGTCAATGAGGTCCATCCTTCTGCACTCCCCTCACACTTGGTTGCTCTTCAGACAAGCAGAGACAATCTGTTCTGGTACACTAGAGTCAAAAGGAACAATCAGGCATCCCAGAAGAAAACTTCTTTGGCCTCCTGGGCTCAGTAACAGAAGACTTGTGAGGTCTCAACTCATGACAAAATAAGCCTGACAGAGGGAAGAGCCAAGATCTACCATCTACCTGGGAGGTGAGGATGCCCTTGTGCTGTGTATGGGTGTTTCAAAGATACCAGTAAATTCCTCCACCAGTGCTTCCAGCAGCAAGCCTGGGTCTCCTCACCATGAATAGAGCTATGGCTGCCCTGGTTCAGTGAGTCCACATGCCATCTGCAGCTGGGGCAAGACGGCAGCTCCATTGGCACACACCAGTTTTCACCATGAGACCACTGGGTGTCCTTCACTCTTCCCCCACGCATCTTCCTGCTCTCTGAGCTGTGCTTGTGGCCACTTCGCTGACTAGCGCAGATGAAGCCTCTGGTGGGTGTTGCAACTGTTCATGTGGTCTCCTGGAGTTCAAACATACTGATGTTGTTTTTCCCTCACAGCACAGATGTTGCATCTTCAAACTTATGTTACTTGAAGCAGTCAGCAATATCTGTCTGCCTTACCAGAGCTGCACAACCATATGTGAAGTGCCTCAGCTTTGTGGCCCAAGCTACAGATCTGTAGAACTAGCATTAGACTCCTCAGTCCATTCTTGGATATCTGAATAAAATGGATCAGTCTTTAAAGGCACTCAGCACTGCAGACCTCCCTGATTTTGTCAGTTGTTCACTTAAAAGGAATGAGAATGTGATAAACACAGTACAACTTTTCATAATTCATCTGAGATAACTCCTGGTTTCCTTAAGCAAATCTCCTTTTAGCCTAGTTTGCTACAAAAGTGAAGCTCTTGTGGTACCATGGTTTATGCAGAAGAGCGCATGTGCAGGTGTCCTTCCTTATTACTGCACTATCAAAATGTGATTGACATGAGACAATGTGTCCCAGAGCTCAGTTTCTACAAGTTTCACAAAAATAAATGTAATGGCTAAGTACAGGAGAAGAAGAGACCTTGCGAATGTCTCTGTGAGGAAGCAGGAGAGAAGGGCCAATGTCTTTGCAGATACCAGGGAAGCCCTGTGGGAGAGGTACCTTAGGGCTTCCTCAGCCACTGGAAAAAGCCTTGGAGTTTCCACAAAAACAATCCAGTGACCCAGGAGAACCCCCCCAGAAAACACTGCCTGCTAGCCACTGGGAGCTCTTTACCTACATTCCAACCATAAGACATATTTTCTCAAAGTAAACCCATCGCCAGAGCTATCTTCATGCCCCCAGTTGTCCAAGTACTCTTTTGAAGCCAGAGAGAAATAAGATAATAAGAATGTGACTTAGCTTGGAAGAACATGAGCAAGTTCCAGAAAGGTAGGTAAGGCCCAAACATTTGTAGAGAGGAGAAGCACAGATACAAAAGCACGTCTGGAGACACTGAAGTGATTGTGGGCAGCAAATCAGACAAATACTTGCAAAAAAACCACATCCTGAACTCCATTCACACACATACATTTTGTAATGGAAAATGAGTGAAAAGTCCTTGTTTTGATGGGCTTGATGCAGAATAGACAGAGACCTCTGGTCTCACTCCAACACGGCAGCTGAGCAAGGCTTTATTTTAAGGGCATGTGTAATCTCAGTAAAGCAAGTAGGATTACTTGTGTGCTTAAAGTTAAGCACAGGTTGAAAATTGCTTCTCTGGCTGTGGGCCAAGCTGCTTACCACACAGGTCAACCTTGATGCCTTCGCAGCTTCTGCGGGTGTACGTTGGGCCCCAAGACCACCGTCTTGGTGGGATGACAGAGTCCAGAGTAAAGCCACAATGTCAGGAGAAGACCAGAGGGATCAACTTATAAGGGGAAAATTATAAAGCTAATTAGGGTTTGTCTAGAATATACACAGTGTGTGGGCAGATGTGAAAATATTCTGTAGATGTCTGAGGAGAGTAAACACCGTTGATAGAGAAAAATTGCTTAGGCAAACACACTGGCAGTGTAATTAGGGTAAATGAGAGGAAATTAAGAAAAGGAAAATTCAAATTAAACAGTATGAACATATTATTGATGAGAGAGTTTGTACTGTGAAACTGCCGTCTACAGTTTTGATAACTTCTGCAGTTCTGCTGCTCATAAAGCCATCAGGCTGGAATTGAACAAATTAACATTAATACTGTGGATTTTCCATTTGTTTTAGTTTTAATTGAAATGTCCTTGCATGGTTCAATGTATTTCTCTTACACATCAGACCATTCAATGCCATCTCTACAAGAAGGGAGATAATGAGCCAAATTATACTCTGAATGACACCAGTATCATTCTTCTTCACCTTCACTGGTTTTGGGCAAGTGATGTTAGAGCAATGGAGATCAGATGCTGTCCCAGGCTGTTCAGGTTTAGGTGATGTAACACATTTTGGATGTCTACTTTTTTAAAAAAAAACACAACTCTTTCAGTGTCAAAGAGCTTGTTATATCTTCATATAATTATTTCTATCATCTAAAAATAGTTGACATTTTACAAAATCATTCACACAGCTCTTTTCGCGTGGTGAAGCAAACCACACGCTGCGATTTTAATATGAGCAGTCTGCCTAAATCTCATGTGTCATCAAAGGACAACTGAAGACTGGTCCCAATGCCACAGCCTGCAGTGAAGGCAGGCCTGCCATTACCTGTGGCTTCGTGTTTCAGATAGCTGATGGCTTTGCTTTCACAGAGGACGTATTGCTGGCTTGATCGGCCTCTGGATCCAGATGCACAGGACAATTTCGCCCCTGTGGGAGGACTCCAACTGCCTGTGTTGAGCTAGACAATGGTGTCTAGAAGAATTTGTGATGAAGCCATCACCTCTTGGCAGCATTGCATCCTGGTTTTGGCCAGGGCATATCCTGATTCTGCTCCCACCCTTGTCTTTTAATTCTGCTTTTGTTTCTGCACAGAAATAGCCTGTGCTGTAGGACCACAGGGAGCCCGAATAAACATCATCCAGTGCCCAGACGCATGGGCACGCGTGGCTGGCAGATCAGGCTCCTGCAGCAGCTGCAGAGGAACTGTTCCCACTGGCACCATCAGCTCCTGGTTGCCTTCAAACCTCCCACAGATCTCTTGGGAATGTTGCACCAGAGTTGGGCAAAAGGGACTGCTGCAAGGACATAGCGCCTGGTCCTGTGACAGACCATGCTGTCCCCACCTGGGAGCCAGTGTACAAGGACGAGGAGAGCCCAGCCGATGGATACGGTCCTCCCCACCATCCCCAGCCTACTGCAGGGGTAGCGGGGCAGCAGGTCCCCAAACTGCCAGCGAGGGTGCAGAGCAGCAGGGTTACCCCAGAGCTCTGCAGATGCTCCTCCTCCCCTGGTGGGAGTTAAAACGTTAAAAGCACAAAGTGTGTTTTATGGCTTGATTCATTGCACGAGTAACTTTATCTGCTATTTGCCTGCTTGGGGTTGCTAGAAGCTGCCATGAGAGCAAGATTTGAGGCTTTGTTTTTCTTCCATGGTAATCCTTTTCTTGGCAGAAGTGCCTCCCATCTACATAAGCAGCTGGTGGCTGAGCAAATAATTTCAGGGGAGCTCAGTTTCTGAGGAAGCATTGCATGTGCCCCTTACTGTAACACTCCGTAAACACTGGTGTCACTGCAAGATCGGACGGCAGTTATCGCTGTGTTTCACGATAAACACAGATGGTGTTTATGTTTAAATATGCCAAATGTGGTAATGAGAGCAAACTCTGAAAAGATTTATTTTTATGTTGTTTCCATTCTGGCCTCTGATAATTAAGGCTGCCATGACCTGCCTTTTGGAGGAGGAAAATATATTTATGCAGTGCTGTTCAGGTTTCTAAAATAACACCAGGAGGTTTTGTTTGGTTTTTGCTGAAGGACACTGAGCTCCTGTTTCCCAGGAGGTTTTATTGCCCTATACTGAAAACTGTAGACCAAGGTTTACAGAGATAATCTAGTCATCAGTTTATGCATATCTTAAGTGCTTCTCAAGCATCCTTTTTAATTTTTTTTTTTTTCTCCAGAAAAGGAGGTTAATGGAAGAGTTGGAAAAGTTTTACTCTGTTCTATGTAGGTTCTTACGTCATGCTTATGTAGTAGCGTTGACCACCAGTGAGGAGTGTGTTCAGTTGTGTATCTGTTTTCTGGGACATGTCTCTTCTCTCATCTCCTCTGGAGGCAAGTGTGTTGGGAAGCCAATGTTTCAGATAAACACTGACACATGCAAGGGCTCACACAAGTGTTTATGTTAGATGCAAGAGGTAAGAAACAAGTCCTACACTCTGTGAAGAAGGTGACAGCATTTCCCAGAACCCCCTCCACAGCTACGAGCATCCCCTCTCTCCTTGTCCCCAAGGAAAGGAGCTCCTTCTCCTGCAGGGACGAGCTGGGGTTGCTTCACGCACACATTGCTGCCAGCCCTCTCGGAGGAGAGCCTGCTTCTCTGCAACACAAGCACAAAACTTCCCCCAGATTATAGCGTTGAAAACCTGGACTAAATCCATATGAGGCTGCTCTGGAAGGGCAACCTGACTGCCTGAGCTGGAGCAGAAAACACTCCTACCTTCAGGCCAGTGCATGGGAAATCTTTCAGAGCTAAGGCAACCTTGTGCCACCAGCATTGGCACTGGGTGCTTGAACTGAGAGAAACAGGCTGTGACATTTCAGTGGGGTCAGCGTGGAAAAGATGCTAATGTGGCATATCAAGCAAGCTATGACAGACAGCTCCAAAGATCCCTTTCCTCCGAGGGCCCAGCACCAGCCATGCTGGTTGTGGGTCGTGAGGATTTAAATTTTGATCCTTGTTATCTCACTGTTTTATTGCACTAAAGGTCACAGACTCCCAGGCACCTCTTCTGTTATCAAATATAACCTGTAGCAGAACTTCTTATACTGAGTTCTTAAATAGCTGTGCCTAAATGTCACTGTTCTGGGAGGAGACTGCATGCTCTGTTGCTACAAAGCTACTGCAGCGACAGCAAACTAAGCAGAATAAAAGAAAAGAGTATAATTTCTTTATGTGATTTTAAAATTTTGAAGTCATTTTGAGGTGACTATATAACGCAAACAGCTTTTAACCATTTGAACTTCCAAGAACACTGGCTTCTTAAAGGAAAGCAAAAGTCTCACTGCATATTTTCAGTCTTTGAGATAAAAATATCTAAAATCTTTAAATCTTTATTGCCATCCAGAGGGACCGTGACAGGCTTGAGAGGTGAGCCCATGTGAACTGCATGAAGTTCAACAAGGCCAAGTGCAAGGTCCTGCACGTGGGTCAAGGCAATCCCAAGCACAGCTACAGGCTGGGTAGAGAATGGATTGAGAGCAGCTCTGAGGAGAAGGACTTGGGGGTATTGATTGATGAGAAGCTCAACATGACCCAGCAATGTGCACTTGCAGCCCAGAAAGCCAACCGTGTCCTGGGCTGCATCAAAACCAGCATGACCAGCAGGTCGAGGGAGGTGATTCTGCCCCTNTAGTGGAGGGTGTCCCTGCCCATGTCAGGGGGGTTGGAACAAGATGGTCTTTGAGGTCCCTTCCAACCCAAACCATTCTATGATTCTATGATTGTCTCTTCCTGTGGCTTGCAGTACAGTGAGGAAAGCACTAGGGTGGTTATTTTCTTCTACAATTGTTACCATTTAAATCGTGGCTGACAAGAGCTGTGTGTAATGGTACTTTTGGGAGTCTAGAAGACAGCAGCTATGTTAGAGACAGCTGTATCCATTTCCTTTTCTACTTCAGCTTGGCATCTATAGCTGTATTTATAGACTTTCACAAGAAGCCTAATTTCCTGCGCTGCCAAGCATCTTCAGCTTCCACCTTTGAAAACGAGTGTGGATCAGGGGACTGAACACTGGAAGCAGAAACTACCATGGCTACCTCAGCACCACAGCATCAATCATCAAGACACCCAAATGCAAGTCATAGATCAGGAACTGCTGATCACACCCAATTCTTTTTCAGTGCTACACATAAGTCTATAGGATGCTACTGGTCTGTGAAGTCTGTTTCTCGTAAAAGCTGGCTGAACTGAGGACGTTAACTTATTCTTCTAGGGTCAATGCAAAGGTTACTGATGACTGGATCACTTGAAAGAAGGTGGTGTAAATATGGGGGTGTTACATGCATTGAGCAACCTATGATGAAAGCATGGGTAAAGGTTAACGTTTGCATGTGTGGAAACCAATGAAAAAAGCCTGGCAAACCGGTCACTCACAGGGGCAAGCTTAAAATCAAGTCCAAGTTAGTTGTTAGAGTAGCTGCTAAACACTCAAGAAACAGGATTTCAGTCCTGGTTGTCCAGATCCCCCTATGACCTTCGGCAGTTCACCTCAAACTAGATTCATATCACCTAACTTTAGGTATTTAGGATCCCTCTGTAATCAATGGAGGGAAAAAGGCACTTCAGAGATAAGTCATCCTACTCACCTGCAGCAATATGTCTTGGTGGCCACTACTGAACTCACCCCAGCTGGTTGATGTCTTTATTCTGTTGGGGAACCTAAAACCAGCTGTAGCATGTAGGTGTGGTCTAGTGAGTGCTGATTAGAGGGATAAACCCTTCCCTTGATCCACTGCAATGCTTTTGTTATTTCAGCCCATGTGAGCAAAGGCTGAGGAACAGTCCATGTGCCTCATCCTTTTGCCCAGGTTGTATGAAGTGATGGGGCTATACGGTACTTCCCTGGCCCTATTTCCACCCCATGGCAAGAGCAATGCTACAGCTCTACTCTCCGTGGACCTCCAGGCTTCCCCACAAAAGTGCAGATTAGTTTTAATGTTGAAGTTCAAGCAGGACTTAATTCTACATCCAGCCTGAAAGATGGGAAATATCTGGACAGCCATTTACTAGGATGTGAGCAATACCAACTCAGCAGAAAGACTCTGGTCCACCTTGTTGGGAAGGTCCCAACATTTTCCCTCAAGAAGCCCATCATGATAATGCAGAACTTAGAACAACTGATTTCTTAAAAGAAACATGGGAAATTGGTTTGATTTTGCAATGACTAAGTAACAAAACCAGTCACAGCCAAATATTAATCCAAAAGAAATGAGGCATGAAGGATTAAGACATAAAGATCACTAGATTTTCCATGTAACTTGATTTTAAGCAGTTGTTAGGAACTAGGGGGAACAACAGAAGAGCTTGTCTTTTTATAAAATCAAAATTTTTGAGGGAATGCCAACTGCCCTACAGCATCCTGAGCTGAATCCTAAAATAGGCTATTGAAATGTTTCGCAGAAACATGAAAAATATTTTAAGAGCAGTTGGAAGAGATTGGGATTGAAGTCCTTTACTAGAAACAGAGAGGAGAGGTCCCAGGAGCGGTGTTTAACTAATCCTCCTAACCTCAAATCAGGTTGATTTCCTTGGGTCTGGCCTGCCCTTGTTTTCCCTGACTGCTGGCACCATCTTGTGGCATCCAAAATAATACTATTTACTGAGAAGCAGAGGAGCCTGGCCGAGCAGAGGGCTGCCAGCACAGGCAGCGCCCAGACAATGTCTTCCTCTGCAGGAATGGACAATGCTTCAAGGGAATGGATAAATCAAAACCAGAGAAAACTCTATTCCGGCGCTCAGAGCATGATTATTAGGAACTATCAATCAATCAAACATGCCCTAATCTCTTTCTTACCCAAAACAGTCACGTTGCACTTATATCCAAATTCCTGGCTGTATCATAGCTGGGCATATTTCCAAGATTTTCACATAACTGGTATTTTACAGAATACCACTGACATTTGTACAGCTGTAAATTCCAAAGGACTTTAAAAGCAATAATTATGAGGCACCATTAAATTGTCTCTGGGCTGGAAGATGTCAGTTGGGGGTAGGTGAGCAGAACATCTCACAGAAGTGAGAATTTTTACCAAAGGACATCTGAACTAAATCATATTGTAAAAAAAAAAAAAAAAAGTACAGAACCTTAAAATGCAGAAGCTTTACTTATAGGATCATATCTAAAAGAACACCACAAAATAACCTGCATTAAATTTCAGCCAGTCTAGCGTTTCAGATCAGACATTAAAGCCGCTGAACACTCTTCTTCCGCATGGTTGACAATCTGAACAAATAATTTTCTGCATGATTTCCATTCTTATATCTCCAGAAGGAGTTTATTTTATAATTCATAAGATGCATCATAACATTACTCATTGTATCACATGCAAAATACACTGTGCTTACTTATAGTGTTCCAATTTTTAGCACCGACTGTTAACTATGTGGGAGTAGTGATTAATAGATGAACCATCACTCTGCTTTGGAGTATAGGGAAGCTTTCTTGGAGATCAGATGGAAGTAATCTGGAGAGATTTAGATTAGAAAAATATCATAGAAGTAACGAAAGCAATTTAACTGGGCTTAGCAGCAGCAGTTGAAACCTATAAATCTGTAGAAGATATGATCAAGGAGGACTGAGCTGAGGTTACACAGAAGGAGTATGGGAGACTGGAGAAATTATGGGCCTGTTAAATTGCGTGCCCACAAAGGGCTGAATAACGAAAGCCAAGGAAGTGGACATAAAACTGGAATAAAAAAGAGCATGGATAGGTCACGCCAGATAAACCTGCTACCCTTTTTCATAGGGGAAAACCAGTATTTAATCCCTATGGATATCTGAAAAGCATCTCATTGGAAGTCTTAGGAGAAATTATTAGGCTACTTACAGAAAATGGGATCCAGCCTGGCACATACATAGGGCCAGGCTTCGGGGCAGCAGCAGACAACTTGCATCATTCTTCAAGGACTGGTCTTAGACAGAATTTCCTTGGTAGTCAAGGCAGATAACAGGACCCTGGGATGGTATCTGGAGATCCTCGTCAGTACATAGGAGGATTGGGGCATTGTAGGGGAAGAACTGGTGGCCTTGGAGATGGAACAGCAGCAGTGAGATGGGGGGGAGTCAACTGTATAAAATGGAAAGTCACGCTCTTGGGAAGAGACACAAAGAAATCCAGCGTGATTGATAAATGCTTATATTTTGGGAATGGCCAACAGTGAAAAAGAGGTGGTATCGCAGAATCTGTCAGCACCCATGCTTAGGGCTACCCTCAGCCTGAACCAGCTCTCCCATCCTCAGCTCACTTTTTAACCTGTGTCACAGCTTGGCATGTTATTCTTGCTGGTCCTCCAGTAGTACTCCTCCTGTCCCAGTTTTTATGCTCTAGGAGCTGACAATAGGTGTGAAGAGATAATGTAGGAAAAGAGGACAAGCTGGATTAATATTTATGTAACTGTAGATATTGCAGCAGCTGCAAGGGGTATCATACTGTGTGAATGCCAAAGTACAGTTTTTACAGCAGCCTCACCTTGCCTAAACACTCACAAATCATATGCCAGGTGCCAAAATAATAAAAGGCTTAAAAATCACATTATTTGAAAGCACAAATGCTGTTTACTTTCTATTCACCTTTGAATTTGAACCTTGAAGTACTGTATTTACAATTCTTTCCTTTGCAGCTGTATGGGTGAAGAACTTGCAAATGAGCAAAGCAAGCTTCAGACTCTCATGCAAGAAGCAAGACACGATGCAATACTGCACCGGTTACAGCCTTCTGGTTGGTCTGTGCCTACGGCCAGGCACACGGCGAGCTGTATCCAGCCAGGGCACTTTGCTGAAGATGGATCCAAGGGTTATTACCTGAAGCTTACCTACAGCACTATAATATTGCATCAGACCAGAGGCCACCAGCCTGGAACTACTCTTTTAAAAAAGACCCAGGTATTTTCTTTTTGCTTATTATTTGTTGGATTAATTATTATTACGGGTTTTGAAAGCTTTTAGGTATTTGGGGTTTTTTAATTACTTTCCATTCTTCAAAAGGTAAAAAACACTAGAGGAATGATCATTAGTTTGCCATTTCAAAATAAATCCTAGGACCAGCATCAGCGTTTTCCTGTAAAGAGAACTTCACTGGTTTTCTTTCACATGTTTAGTTGCTCTGGACTGGTTGTGAACTTTCAATTAAATAAACAGATCCAAAATCTGATCTTAATTACAGGGGAATAAATCTCAGTGAAATAAATTACAAGAGAATAAATTGCAGGGGAATAACCTCCATTCATGTTTAAAGATTTCCTCCCGCTTTGCACTGCTCTTGGCCTTTCGTCAAAACCTAGAGAAGGGCCTGGACGTGGGGCATGCAGCCTTCATGCAGTTGTAAAAACAATTTATTGGCTTTTTACCCTGGGACAGGTAAACAAGCAGTTATAACAGCACACAATCTCAAATATCACTTTCTTGGCACGTTTTTATTGAGTTGTAAAAGCGTAACATGAAACTGAAGACACGGTCGGTAGATGTCACCCATGCACTAGGCACTGAACGTGCAAACCTCAGCCCACAGCCACCCAAAATGCTCCTGCAGGCAGGAGCCATGGCCAGGCAGGGAGGCTTGAGAGGAAGGTTTGCTTCAAAACCAGTCCATAGAGGGTGCGGGGATGTTCAGAGGGTGGCCAGCTGTGGTGGCCATGCACGGTGGCCCTGGCAGCCCCTGTGCATCTTCTGACCGTGCATCCTAGCAAGCCGAGGTGAAAACTCCTGTGACCTGTGTTGGACATGGAGAGAGCGTCCAAACTTCTGCCTCCACTTCTGGCACCTGTGCAAGGAGCGAACCCACAAGTGTTGCTGTCAGCTCTGCCAGGCAAGGGGAGACCAGCCCCGAGCAGGATGCCGGTGCCCGGGGGAGCTGGTCTGCACCATCACCCCATCTTCTGTCCCTGCCATGGATGGGGGCAGTGGGGACGGGGCTGGGGATGTCCCTGGCAGAGTGTCACCCTCTGCAGCCCTCTCTGCTGAAGGACTCATGCTTCTCAGCGTGACAGCTCGAGACTGCTAGCTCATTGCTCCTCTTTGCATGCATGTCTCATGGAAATGAGATTTCCACCTTGTTTTTTCCCCCTCTAAAAATCAATTGAAAGCAGCTCGGTGCTACCCAGCTTAATTATTAATAAGTGCTGAGCTGGCTAATGGTGTTTGTTCAGTGTTTCCATAAAACATTTAAAACCAAACCTCTGCAATGCCTCCCAAACCCCATCCCCAAGAGTCTCATTAATCTCATTAATCCCAGACATAAACATGCTGCTCACCCCTTTGTTTTTATTGCAAGAGGTTTAGAAATAGCCAAGCTTACACCCTGCTCTGCTTATCACAAGCCTGGCTTGGCCCAAAGTTTTGCTGCTGCCGTGATCTGGCAGAAGGCAACTGGTTTGGCTGAGCACCTCCTGGCTCGTGCTGGTGCCTGGTGATGAACTTCGCCATCTAACCAACTCTCATGTTGAGCCACCTCTGTGGTTTACAGGAATTTAGGCATTGAAATACAGGATGGAAAAAAATATTTTATTTTTTTTAAAAAACCCAAATCAGTCAAGCAGTGTGAAATGTGATCATCCCTGATTATATCAAATGGATCAAAGAACATCACTGACGTTGCTAGGATTTTTTGGTGTGTCAACCAAATGGAAAGAAGATTTTCCACCATGTTAACTCTGCTAAATAATCCCTCCAGGATCCCTGATCATGCATGTTGAGGGTAGCAGCTACATGTTGGCTGCAACAGGTTGCTAAATATATTTTTTTTCCAGGTAGAATAACAGGGTTTGGAAAAAATGAAGTATTGCTTTTCTGACCCATATAGCAGACCTCGACTTCATTTCCCAAATCAGAAGCTTTGGAAAGGGACAAGTTCACTTTATTTTCCTGACAGGAATAAGGAACTGTCATCAGAAATCAAATTAATCTGATGGAGCAGATTGAGTCCTGCATCTCCTCACATGGACACAGAGGCTGTTTGGTGGTGCTTTCTGCGGGTGCTGCTGGATAACCATTTCAAAGCAGCTTACCCTTCTGCTCTGGCATTGCCCAGCTCAGTTCGGTGCTACTGGATCTTCTGGGGGGGGTTTGAGGAGGAGGAGGAGAATAACCTGCTGTTACCATCCTGCTGTATGTATGAACAAAGTGGGCAGACACCATCTTCCCTGAGTACAAGTGGGGAAAAGAGGAGAGGGCCATCTCTATATATAGAAACCCAGCAAAAACCTGGCTTCAGAGAGATGCTGACTTGCAGCCTCTCCTGGGCCATGTCCTTCTTGCTTGCTGAGCAGCTCCCCTAGCCAGCGCTCCCATGATGGCTGATCCATCTGTGGGTAATCCCTTGGTCCTCACATCTGCTCTGCCTGATGCCTGCCTATTGCTACCTGGTCTGATCACATAAAAGGCCATTTAATTGCTTGGCCTGGCCTTCAACCAGATCTTTGACTGTCTGTAAATTAGAAACCTGCTGTAACAAATAATTTTTTTTCCCCCCAATAATAACACAAATATTACCACCATTCACATGTGCTGCACAGATTATCTTGAGCTATGGGAGAGGAAGACGCAGGCGCTGCCGCACGCTTGTGCCGCGTGCCTGCGGTGATGACGTTGTGCTGTGACTGACACCGAGATTAAACCTTTTACTAGACTAATCGGTGTGGCAGCAGGTACAGTGCGGGGCACAAGGTCATGGAATACCAGGTTGGAAGGGACCTCAAAGATCATCAGGTCCAAGCTCACAAGCCCCCCCACGAATGCCTCTGGCGAGCAGGGTTTGAGGTTGCTTCCACAAGGTGGGGCTCTGTCCTCAGATTTTGCAGCTCCTCCTGCTCTCCTGAAGGCATCTCTAGCTTCTCCCTCTGGGGCGCTGAGGGCGATGGCAGCGGTCCTGGAGGTGGAAAGGGAGAAACACGGGATGAAATGTTGACGGGCCGGTGATTTGGGATGGTCAGCATGGGGATGCTCAGTGTCAGCCTCCTGAGATGCACCGATTCCCTGCACCCCCCGCCTCTGCAGTGCAGCCCTGGGCGCAGCTCAAATCAGTACCCAACGTCCAAAGCCCTTTTTGCAAATAAAAGCACACAGCTGGTGCTCGGACTGGGCCAAATCCTGCCACGTACTGAGCACTTTTCCACCTCAGGTAGCGAGGATGTTTGCTCAAGGCAAGATGCTTCACGCAAAAGGATTTTCTTAACAGGAATTATTTGCTTCAGGCGGCAGGCTCACAGACATGGGCATTTTCCCCATTTCCTTGCACTTGATACGAATCATGTTAACATCCCAGTAAACGTGTTTTCTTTTCAGCTACACTGCTTGTAAGAGTATTTGCCTGAATTAGCGTGAGTTTGCTCTGCAAACTGCATTTACCTTTCCCAGATACATAGCAGCTGTTCCCTGCACGTTCTCGCAAGGTCCTTGTTTGCACAGACTTTTGTCAGCAAATACACCCCCCTGAACAAGCCACTCACTTTGACTTTCCAGCACTGATATGGGAGTTTTGAGTCCTGCAAGACACCTTCATCCTTGTCTTTTTGTTTCATTAATAGGCACCTGCCTTCGACATGGCGCCAACAAGGCTTTGCTCATGCCATCAATCATGACGGCAAGGTTGACTGAGTCTTGCAGAAGCGTGAAAGAAAGGAGCAGACATTATTAATTCTTCCTTCAGTGAAAGCTCTTCGATCACACTGTGCTGACACCCACTACGTATCCCCACCAGCACAAACACAAAGGTCGCCAGCTCCCAAGTTGGTACTTGACAGAAAATGTCATCACCCGCCCCACAGATGACGGCATTTACTGCGAGTCAGGTGGAATCACGGTCTGTGGAAAACACCAAAACAGAGGTGCCTGCTGTGATGATGGAGGCAGAGGGACATGTCCAGGCAGCTGCCCTGGTCCCCAGCAAGCAGGGCTTTGGGTAGAGTGAGGGCTGGCTGAGAGCCCTGCAACAACCGAGGTTTCCAGGAATGAATATCAATCTGCAGGAGTCAGAATATTCTGCAAAATAGGTGTGGGCAGGTCTCCTTCAGATGTGACTGTGAGATGCTGCCAGCTTGTCTTGCAGGTAGAGAGGCAGCCTGGACTCCTGGGCTCTGCTGAGCCAGGGCTGGCCATGACACACTGGGGACTTGGTGGCTTTCAGGGCTGTGGTCGTCCATTGCAGAGCTGTGAGATGGAGTCCAGGCTCTAGGGGAGTCAGAGCTCTGGTGTTCAGAAGAAACCACCTTGACCATGATTCCTTCATGTGGAGGTGTCGTTGTCACTGTGTGAGGTATGGAAATAGTGATATTTTGGTGTGTGCTGGGTCCTCATTGTTCCCAGGCTTCTTCCTGCACACTCAAGAGCCTGCGATTCTGGCTCCAAAACTGGCTTTCCAGTCTCATTCGTGTCTGCCAGGACTTCAGCCTGAGATTCAACCTTTGAGGAATGTATTGATCACTTGGATCCGACCGCAAGAGAAGGGATGACTCACCAAAGGGTGTCACTGGCTCCAGACAAGTATCAGCTTCCTCATACAGCTCCTGAAGAGAAAAGAATTTCATGGATATATGTGTGTGGGGAGGAAGATACAGAAAATTGAAGAGGGCAAAGACAACCACCAGGGGCTTTTCACCTCCATCTTTCACCATCTGACATACATCCCTGAGATATACACTGGAGCCCCTAGAGAAGGCCTTCTCCTCCCTTCAACCCTAAGTTCAAGAACTGCTGTTCTGGAGACCTGTGGGAAGAACCACTCCGAGTTTGCTGATGGTCAAGTGTGAAACCACTGTTTCCTCCATTTCTCAATCCATCTCTCAACTCTGCCACAGAATATTTCAGTTTTGAGGTGGACAAAGCAGGAATACTGAGCTTCATGTCATCTACTGTGGGCGTCCCATTAAACTGAAATTCAGACCATTTGCTGGAACCTCTTTCTTAAAAACCTGGGGGAATAGGTGGCTCTGAGGCATTCATCAGCGCACCGATCACCATCCATGGAAAGAAATTAAGGTTTCTTCAGACTGCTTACTAAAGGTGCCATTATATCTTTGCCCCTACACTGATTGCAGCTCTGCTGAGTAGGTGGTCTGGCTCACTCACCACTCTCTTGCCACTCTGGCCACAGCTGGGCATCTGGCTCTCATCTTCCTAGTCCTGAGGAGGTCCACACTTACTGCTTCTTCTGCTCTCAGGGGCCAGTACACCTACAAACACACATTTGTGCTCTTCTGACCCCAGCCAGAGCTGTCAGATGCTCAGGCCAACTTGCAATGTTTCTTTGAAATGTATTTAAAAACAGTCTTCATCAAAGTAAAATTGTTGCCTAAAATAAGAATGTCATTTATTGCAGCATCCATGGTTTCACGCCTGTTGCAACTAATTCAGCTGGCCCCAGGTTCCTCAGAGAGCAAAAGCAGATGCTCTGGCAGATGAGTGCTTGGAGGAGATCCTCAAGGGTAGGTCCAGCTTTGAGGGAGATGTGGGAGGTCCGCCATCCTGTACAGTCAATACCCAGTGAATCTTCCCAGAACATGTTATTTTCCTTGCACTGAGTTTCCTGTCACAGGAAATCTCCCCTGCCTTTTAGCTGGAGAGGGCTGGCCATAGCAGCCTTTAAACTTCAGAGAGGATGAAGGCAAGGCATGGTTCTCTTCCCGGAAAGTGCCTGCAGCAACCCCACCCTGTGAGCTGGCTTGATACTATCTGCAGTCATTTCAGCAGACGTTGCATGGGTAAAGAATGTTATACATTAAAAGACAGCACAGTAATGGTATTTTACTTCATCTCCAACGGCTTGAGCTGTTGTTCCTGGCTTATCCTGGTGAGGGGATCCTCCACACATCTCCATCTCCTCAATAGCAGTCAGGCGCAAAGCTGTTACATTAGTGATTTGTGCCCTCAGCTAACTCCACAGTCATGTCCAGGTCCAAGAGTATTAATCCGGACTGTTTTTAACTGGCCAAGGTTATCTCAGAGGCCTCCTCTGACCATGATCCGTTGAGAGATGAGGATGTGGTGTCTATTACAGACCTGGAGGCAGGGAGTTCTCAGGTAAGGGCTGTGGTCTGTGGTGCTGTGTCAAGAGTCTGGCTGAGCTCAAGATTATGAGTGCTGAGGGCAGAAGGATAAAGGCTTTTTTCTGCACTGATCATCCAATGCCAGGAAGAAACCACGGTGACTTTGCCCCTATTAAATGGAGTGGATGAGCTAAGTAGGTCGGATGGAGCTGGAATCCAGAGCTATTTCTCACTGGACACTCACAGTTCAAAGCAACTGAGAGGGATAATATTTGCTATCTGATGAAAGCTGAGAAACTTCAATCCAGTTCCCTTTGGGCAAGTGTCTACCACCACAGCTAACATCTGCAGGTGATCCAGCTGGCTCTCAGCCCAGGTCGATTACTTGCAGAGGCTTGCAGCTTGTAGCTCAAACTTACCTGGGACCCCCTCAGGGCTGGAGCATTTTAGCAAGGACTTACTCTTGTTCACATCTCTAAATCTGTCAACAAAGGATGTTTTAGAAACAGCACAATGAGATTGCATAAAGGTCATGTGGCATCTCTTGCTCTACTGAAAGGTTATCTCAGCTGGAAAGCCCTGACTTGGTGCATTTCCAATTAATATACTTCTGTGCAATAGCTACTGCATTCCACTAGATGTAGGTTTGTTTTCAACACACATTGATGCCTTTTCAAGGAAGTTTGAGTTTGACGTTAAGAGAGATTGCTGTCTGTCTTTATTATCACCACCTTCTGACTATGCAGGCCTGTGAAGTTGACAGAACATCAGAGAGACATTATAACCAAATTACCACGTCAGGGAAATGGAGCCAATCATAATTTAAGGCTGTATCAGCTGAATCAAGCAATCTATGAAAGAGGCAGAAAACCTGCTTACCATGTTATCGCTTCTTATCAGACTGGGATTTGCTTTGATGCAACAACTCAGTTCATCGTGATAGCTGACAGTGAAGAAAGCTGGGGGAACGTGGGGACAGTCACATTAGCCTAGAAAGGTGTTAAAATGAACCAAGCAATCCAGAAAAAGAGAATGATGAACTGGGGAAGTGCAACGTGGAATTGTTTGCATAGTCTTTAGGAGAATTATATTTACTGAGTAATCTTGGTTATCTAACGCACATGGGCAGGGCATGACTCTTATTATGTGTCTGAACAGCAGCTGGCTAAATGACACATAAATATCATTGACGATAACTTTATATTAATAACCACAAGCATAAAAGCAATGCAAGGTGAGGTCTTTGTGCAAGAAATCCTTCACAATAGCAACCAGCAAAGTTCTAAGCTTGTTGTCCACAAGGATGTAGACAACATTCAAAAGAATATACAGAAACTATGCAACTTTGGTGTTACCTTGCAGCACAACTGCCAAAAACTTAGAATGTGTACTACAAGCTTTCGATTTAAAAAAGAATAAGACCCATCTCTGGGTGGAATAATAAAGGAAAGGAGGGGAATCTTTTTCACTGCTTTTTGTAAAAGAAAGATTTCTTCTTTTCCTACTAAATGGAAGTTTGGTAGTTCTGGATTGTGGGTGTTAACACAGAATAAGTGCCCAGTAAAGCACTTTGATGGCTACAGAAAAGTCACTACAATTTATCACGGTAGTGTAAAGACAGAAAGTATCAGAAATAGTACTATTTTTGATTATTTTCTTGGTTTTGTACCAGTAATGTCATTCAAAGACAATGGCTATCAAAGCATGTTTCAGAAGTATCCCAAGAGCGGTATGCAAGCTCATTGTTGATCTGAAGCAGTGAACAAGTGTGGTTATATTTTTATTATGTAGCTTTCTGAAAGTGTGAAGAGCTTTCCTGAGTTTTCAGTCAGTGAAGAATTGTAGCTGCTATGCATAGATTTGTCCAGTCTCACTGTTTATGTTTTCAAGTTTCCAAAGTCGCCCTCACCTAAAAACTTATGGTTGGTACCAAAATGAGGCGAAGACACAATTGAGACGTTTGAGTCTTTAGGAGTAACTAAGGTGGAAAATCACAAAATTTAAGATTTAACACACCCCCCTCCTTCCAAAATCTGATGTATCCATGTAACAATCTGCATCATTCTCAGATCTGCTGCTTTAAAGAGAAAAGCACAAATCTGAACGCAAGAAGAGGTGTAAAAGTCCTTCTAAATAAAATACAGGACTGTGTCTATTCGTTTTCCTGTGTAACAGAAGAAGTTAAGTAATGCTTGGGTGATCCTCTGAAGACAGTCTACGAAGACGTTTCATAAGAAGGGAGCTAGATGATGGAACACCAGGCTATTTGTGTACAGCTGCTACCAAGCAGATATGCTGATTACATCTGGGAAGAGCCTGCTTTTCTCTCTTATACAAGAGCTTAAAAAACGCAAGCACTGGATATTGCCATCTGGACAGTGAATGAGATGGTGGCAGCCCAGAGTGATTGATCGGTGCTGAGAGGCAGTAAAAAAACCAGACCGGTGCTCCTGTATTAATGGCATTGATTTCCCTCCAGGGAGATCCATTAGACACCCTGGAACCAAACACAGCACCTTCCTGTACTATTTAAAGATACAGCTCAGGTAACAGGCTAGGCATTTAGCAGTGTCTGTGTACCTATTCCCAGGCACGTGGCAATCTGTCCACGCAAGGGAGCTGTAGGGAAAGCCCTCTCTCCGGTCCCGTGTCCCCTGCAGAGCAGAGGAGGGTTCATCTGGTGGCACAAGCAGAGCTGCTTCGCCCAGGCCATGAGCAGGGCTGAGCAGGTCGCATTTCAGGGGACAGCCACCAATGCACAGCGTGATTTCCCTCCCTGCTTGCACGCCTGGGTTTCCTTCAAGAGCAAATTGGAGTGTGCTGGGAGCCCACCTTTGGTCCTGACAATTGGGACATCCCCAGTGTAAAACTAACCCCAAAACATGGGACAGGGGGCTTTGACACATGTTGGGTGGCAGTCAAAGCCTCCCTCAAAGCACCAGCAAGGTCCGTACACTGTATGATTTTCAGAGGAGACATCCCCAGCTTCAGGTCAAGGAATAATCCCCAAACTCACCGGGAAGGATCTTGGATGACTGGACTTACGGTTCCATATATCTGTGCCTTAGTCACCATGAACAGTTCCACTACTGATGGCTTTTCCCTGGTGTGGGTAGAGATGACAACCAGAGGCCATGCAGAGATCGGACTACACTGCACGGGAGGTGCTGGAGAGAACAACACTTCTCTCCTGGACTGAGGACTGCTACAGTCCTATTTTCAAACTGTATAATAACACACAGATCATGGAGTTAACTGGAGCTGAGGTATGAAGGATTCCTTTTTCCTCATCATGTCTTTGCTTGTGATTTAAATATCTCTTTACTCTTCTCTTATTTTTCTTATTCTAGGTTTTCTCGCCTGGAAGTGATGTGCTCAGATTTCTCAAATTTTGACTAGCTAGTAAGTGTCAGCCCATGGATTGACACTTAAGTTTGAAATTAGGCTCTTCTAGATATTGCAGAAATGGGACCTCCTGACATGGTCTAAGTGTCTTTCACAGAGCATCAAACAGCTTCTCTGGGAAGTGAAGGCACATGGCAGCCTGAGGACCTGGGTCCATGATGAGTTTTGCCTCTAAAATGTGATGGCTTTATCCCCTGTTTGCCGAGTCAGATGCTTGATCCATTGGGGGATCATAAAAGAGATTAGTCACTTGCCCAAGGCACGCTAGGGTCTGAAAGGTAACATGTCTTTCATGCAATTAATTTGTTTTCAGACAACTAATAAACACTGGTAAATATTAGCTCAGAGAGAACAATAAACTAAACATTGTGAATTAAACTTCAGATTTTCGACTACTGTAAGGCTGCAGAGAGATCACAGCCTAAACCATTCACTAGCTAATATGCCACGGACAATTTGGGAAGTGCCATATAATTCAGTGTGGAACGGTCTCTTGAAATGTATTGACCCTTCCTTTCTCTTCCTCTAAAATGCATTTGCAAAAGCAGCTCATCATTTATCATGCCAAGAAAAAAATAAGCACGGCCCGCCCGATTCAGCTCTCCATTCGACTGCAGCATGGCTTTCGCCAAGTAGCACCGGCATCAGTCTGGGGTAATGCAGTGAGTGAATCAAACCCACAGGGATAATACAATTACGCTTCCTTTGAAGGCTGCAGCGGTAAGTTACGTCAGCTCTGCTCCTTTGTGCGTGCCCAGTCTCCTGGTTGAACAGAATACAGCCAACAGCTTCATGGTTTGCTCCATCCCTCCTGCACACCCACCTCCTGGCTGCAAGCAGAGGCTCTACCACTGCAGGAATCTGGGTCCTATCCCGCAGCCTGGGAAGTTAGTTCCCAAAAGTTTCCTGGGTTGAAGCCCTTCTACTGCCAGGTGATTGTGCTGACAGGCTTGGGTTAAAGACCTTTACTATAGTCTGTCCTCTCCCACTGACTGCCACAGATGCAGAGGCAAGCCTGTTCATTATCTGTGCTGGGATACGGCACAGCATCTCTGGTGTCTCACAGTGTCCAACCCACCAGCACCTTTGTCCCAGCCAAACTGCCCTAGTTCTCACTGGTCTTGGCTGTAAGGACTCTAAACATAAAGATATTTTCTTCCAATACAGTAACTGAAACAATTTAGCAGTGAATTCATCAAATGTCTGACTCTTACTGAACCCAGCACACTGCGGGCCAGTGCCACCACCCTCTCTAGCCGTGGAGCAGACCGTGCAGACACACGTCGTTATCCTAGAAAAGGGGTACAGGGGTAAATATCGTTGCCTCAAAGAAGCACCCAGCCCTTCTCAATTCATTTTCCTATTAGCCCCAAACCTTGCAAAGCCAACGAAGCCAAAAGGCCAGCAGCATTTCAGACTGCAATGAGACACTTGGAGCATATCGGTCTGCCCAGTAAGGCAGGTTAAAATGGAGACGTGTTGAAGCTGGTCGGTGTGACAGGTGCCTTCTCCTCGCAATAGATGGTAGGTGCAGTTAAGCTTCTGTTTAAGAGAGCTAAAAAATAGGAGTCAAGTCTGAAAACACATAAATTGAGAACCTGCTCATGAACCAAGCGGTGTAAACAGAGGACTTTTATTAGCTCTGATTGCAAATACAAGGAAGAACTTGTTATTTTGATGTAGCTGCGTGTACAGATACAACCAGAAACACCAAATAAGCAGAGAGAAATCCCTGAAGTGCTGGAAAAGCATGAACTGTGGGGGAAAGTGTAGATTGCAGGCTGGAGAAAGTGCCTGACATAAGGAGCACCAACACAGGTCCCATTCCCTCAGCAACCCAGTGCTGAAGGAATTGGTCATTGGTTTTCTTTTTTTTCCTTTTTTTTT
>VXBL01005986.1:164578-176388 GCA_013400195.1 Aramus guarauna | reverse complement strand
ATCATTAGCTAATTGATGCAATGTCTCCTTCTGCCTGCAAACCGTCCCCAAGCCAGTCGCAGCATCCAAAGGCTAACGTCCCTGTCCGGATGCCATCCCTCCCTGCCACTCTGGCTCATCGGGTGTTTGACACTTCAGGTTGGAGCTGCAGAGCGTGTTGGCCCGTTCTGATGGGCACCCAAGTGGCACAAGATGTGCATTTTCAGATGACACAAGCAACGGCGGTAAGCAGGACTGCGGGGCAACATGGCCAAAAGGAGAGATACAAGAGAGAAAGGATGCATTCCAGACATGCTAATTACAATTAAAAGCTACAGAAGAGAGCTAGTTCTCTTAATGAGGAAAAAGACTTCTCCTAAGAGCCTGAGTTGAACGACTTAGCCTTATACGCCTCAAAATCTGTTACGGGAGGGAAAAGCGGTGTCCTGCTGAGTCACACAGGGTGTATTTAAGAGTTGGCACAACACCCATCAGAGGGGTGGCAGCTGCTCCCTGTGGGGCAGAGCAGCAGCTTGCAGGTGGGCAGGGAAGGTGGAGCAGGGAGGAGAGAGCCAGAGAGCCTGATGAGTAAATCTGGTTGATGACTTATCATCCAAGTTGGTTGTAGTCATGGTTCTATTAATAGATATGAGGTAGAATTGTGAAAAAAATGGTTGGTTTTGTCTGCTTGATGCAGAGTTGAGGAAGAGCTTCATATTTTCTCTTTACTGTGCTGGAGAGATGGAAACTTCAAATAAAACAGCAGGCTGTTTTCCTTGGACTCCTTTGCAGAAAGCACAGCATATGTTTGTCCAGCTTCCAGCACTCAGAGGGTCTGGTGGACTAGGTCTTCACAGAGAGCTTTCTGTTTAAACAAATTCAGAATTAGGCCTTAAAATTAAAGGTTGACCCTGACTACGTGTCACAGCCAGCACTGTGAGCCAGCTACAGGCTTTGGGCCCGACTCGAAAGTGATTAAAGTGATTTGAGTGAACTAACTCATTGCTCCTGGATTCATCCTTGATTAACCGTGACCAAAGTAACACCTTTGGATGAGAGGGTAAGGGAGAACCATACACCATTAAGGGACTTGTGCTGCATTTGTAACCGCCCAGTGAAAGACTGGAAACCCTACTGCGCTAAGTGCTGGACGAGCACGTAGCACAGCCTCTCGCCCCAGATTTTAGTATGCAGATTTATGAACAGGCACAACACGTGGGTGAATTTTTCACCTGCAAATGGCCAAAGGGAGCTGAGATGACCTGGGAAGAGGATTTATAACTAAATGAATGAAGTTAAGTGTGGTAGAGATCAACCATAATCAGGTAATAGTGGCAGGGAATTCTTTTTTTTAAATCATAAGCCTACACAAAAGCATTTTTGCTCCTTTGATGACTGCATTGTCCTTGTTCTCCTTCCACACCCTTCACTCTGGTAGCTCATTACATCCACTCATTTCACCTTGGCTTAATTAGGGATGTGCAAAACAACTAGGATGCTAGTGCCGAGTTCTTGGCTGGGACTGCAGGTATGAACAAATTATTACGCAGAAAATGTCCAAAGAACTGTGTCATCTGATAGAAAGAAAATCTTTCTGTGGGAACAAGGAAAGGAACACTTGGCTCTGTATTTTCAAAAGAAAAGCAGAAGTCAGAGGCTAATCCAAACATGTAAGTTGACCTCAAACAAATTGTTTGGCTTTGGCGTGTTTTGTGGTGCAGACAGTGTTGAGTTTGCCTCCATTCTGAGTCAAACCACGCTTTGCAGCTGGAATTTCTCCACAAAATTTGAGTTCAGGTCCTTCCCCCTCCCAGCGCAGCTTGGTATGGTTCAGTCTGTCTCCACCTGCCCGGAGCCAAGGTGATGCTGGCAGCTATCAGCCCACTTGCTGCAGAGCTGACATGGTGGTCCCAGCTCCGCACCTTCAGCCAGCCTCATGCCACACTCCTGCAGCATCTCCACCTTTGTGCTATAAAAGCATCACTTGGATGGGCTCTGAGCAGCCCATACCCATTTCAGATGCTTTGAAGTAGTTTCTGCTCCTGGCGCAAGCTGACACCCTGTCTTTTGGCTATGGTGAAACCATGGTGAGGAGAAGACCCAGGCTTGAGGGCTCTGTGGTTGGGACACAGTCACTTTGCCCTGGAGGTCCATCACTGAGCAGTGTAGATACAGCCTAAGGCTCCCAAATGGTCTGTGTCTCACTTTGCAGCACAGGTAGGGCCAGAGCTGGCTTTGGTCTCTCTCTACCCTGGGGCAAATGGTCTCACCTCTGGGCCTCCATCAGGAGAATCCTTTCCTTCCCAGAAGTGCTAGGAGACCTGGATGATGCTTGGGAAGGCTAACATGAAAGCTATGGTAGCTACCTTATCTCCCACTTTATGAACTAAGAAGTGTATGGAAATTACCTGAGGAACAAAACCTGCTAAGTAACCTCATTATCCCTTTCTTTGGGGAGTTTACTGTAAACCAGCAGGCTTTGGATCTTAATTTGCTGGGAAGTGCAGCAATGCAATTAGCTAGATTGATAACGAGCTGAGCTGTGTGAATTCTTCAGAGGAGAGGAGGAACGTGCTAGACAAAGAGAGAAGGAAGAAGAAAAAGTAATGTTTCCTCTGCCAATAAACCAAAAAAATTTAATATGTTAGTGATATAAAATTATGGAAGAGTTTTGTTTTCATCAGAGGGAATGCCATGCTCAAATATTTCCTTATTTTAAAAGGACACAATTTCTAGCACCCTTTAATTATTATTTTTTTAAAATAAAATTCATGCATATTTTGAAACAAAGGATTTGGATATTTTTTTTTTCTTTTTAAGAAGCATCTCCCCTGTTCTGAATTTTTCCTTGTTTGGCTAAAGCAGCTCAAAAACAGCTTGGGAAAACTCCTTCTCCCAACAAACATGAGAACACCATCTCCCCGCTGCGTGGCTGGGGCCAAGCTTTGCCTGTGCCTGGCCCCTCCACATTCCTGCAAGGCACCGTGGGCTCTTCCCAAACCCAAACCTCACTGTTGATCAATCCACCTTTTTGCCTGGCATTGCTGTTCCTGCTCCCAAAAGCTTTGCTGAGGACCATGTGATGTTCCTGTGGTGTGAACCTCATAAGGCTCGGCCCATGCCTTGTGGGCCAACGGGTCCTGGTGGCCAATACAGGATTTTGGGAGCTTTTGAAGGTCTTTCACAGCATGAAGTGAAGAATGCATTTCTCTTGTCACTAGATGGCTCTATCTGCTTTCACTAAACACACACAGTTTTCTTTTTATGGCCCCAAATGAGCAGGAGCCCTACAGCTCTGCATTTGTAGGGTCACCAGCCACAGCAGGGAAGGTAAATCTCTGGGAGGTGGTAAAATTCACCTGGGTTTTGATGATGGCTTTCATTATGTTCTTGCTAACATCCCTGAATAAAATGAAAAACATTGTGAGAAACCTCATGGTTTGAGACTTGTATGGAATGGTACCCTCAGGAACAAGTTCTGGTTTTCTTTGTCTCGGTCTCCTTCAGCAACCATTGTACTCCAGCCTCTGTGCAGATTTAAACCAAAAAGGGAGAAATCTGGGTGGCTGCTGGGCATTTAACTTGAGTGCAGTCTGGTGGAGAGTTAGGAGCTTCCTTTTCTTTGTCCTTCGTTAGGTGGGAGACAAAGAGCCGCTGGCTCCCAGCACACCCTGAGACAGCTCAATTGGTAGGACGATGCCTTCCAGGCTCCCCATGTGCCACTGGGCACCCCCAGGGCCACCCTACCCCTGTCCAAGGGATGCTGCACCCATGCCAGCCACTGCCATCCCACCCCATGGCCATCCCATGGGACCAGCTTTTGTGCTGCATCTTCTCAGGGGCTGCAGCTTCAAGGCACAAATTTACCCTCTGAAGATGCTCTTCTTCAGGGACAGGGAGCTCACTGCTACAGCCTGTGCACGGCAGCCTGACGGAAGGTCTGGGCTGTACTGGAGTGATGGGAGCAGCAGGGGCAGGGGTGGTTGGGGGACTTTGGGGAAGCCACCCATCTTATCATTTGGCCCATGATGGCAGGGGGACACTCTCCTGGGATTTTGGCTTTCGTGAGGTTGAGCAGGCAGTGGGGGTGGAACAGGAGAGCAAACCCTGGCTGTGCACCGGGCAGAGGGTATGCACTGAAGTCCTGTGGGTGTCTGCAGCCTCAAAGCCTTACACGAAAAGCAACATTTTAAGGTTTTGGATGTCTCCAAACCTGCTACTGCAGGTCTGACTCTGGACAAGAAAGCATTATCAGATTGTTGCTTTCCCCAGGAGAAAAACTGTATGTTGAAAAAAATGTACAATATATTCAGGGGCTCCACTGGCTGTATCAGCTACCAGATCTCTCAAGTGTATTCAAGAGACTTTTAAAGTAAAGTTCCTGCCTGGAAAAAATTCCTGTCTGAGGATATAACCTAAAGCCATGGAAGACTGGGAGCATCTCTCTGCTGATTTCAAAAACATTTGAATCTGGCCCTGGGGAACTAGTTCGGCATCTCTTCCTTGCATCGGCAGCCTCTGTGTTTGATGAGACAACCCTTGTAATAACAACTACTTGCGGGGGTATTTGCAAAATCACAGCTTTGGCAGCACGAATGATACAAGAGACTAGTGACCACGGTGGGAAAGGAAGCAAATTTGCTTATTTAGATAATTAACAGGCATTTGAGACAAGTGTTGCTGTCTAATGCATTACTGACAGACTAATAATTCTGTCTGATGAAGCAGCAATTATTATAATAACTTTATGGTCCACTAAAATAACCATACCTCCTAGCCACCGCTGCCAGCAGAGGATGGGTGAAATCGCATTTCTCTGTCTTCCAGGTGAACAGACTACGTGCCAGAGAAGCACCCCGCGGCACTCAGCCTGGAGAGGAAGGACTCGTACAGCTACTGTGGGGCAGCTTCTGTTGCAACCCGCCTTCGGAGGATGCCTTGTTTTTATGGCCACAGATAGCTGCAGGCATAATTTTGCACCTGTAGTTTTGGTCAGATAGATAACTGCTGTCCTGATTGACCCATGTAACGTGATGCCTTGAGAGGTTGGTGCTGTGAGCACAAATAGTTGTAACTGATGAGAAAAGGCACCATCTGCAAGGCAGACGTAATGTTATGTCCCTTCTGAACATTGGCTGTGCCGTGAGCCGGGGAGGATCGATAACCCCATCAACATCCTTTGGGCAGGCAGCTCCTTCCTGGAGTTTTGCCAGGACGCTAAGGAGTAACTTTGCTCACTTCAGGGGACTATGATGGTGAAATGGAGAATTTTGGCCATTTTTGCTGTAACCTGGTTTTGTCTGATCCTGTCTAATGGCTAGATGAGCTGAACACTCGAGTAGGTAAATCCTTCAGGGTGAGGGCAGCGAGTCAGGGGCAGGAGGAGGTGTTTTCCAGGAGAGGGGTCCTCCACCTCCCCACAGCCTGCAGAGGGGCCGTGCCAAATCCCTCCTTTCCCCCATCCCATCCGGAGAGAGCTCGTGGGGAGCCAGCTCACACGGGTGCTCACACAGTCACGTTTCCCTTCTTGTCATGCAAGTCATGGGAGATAAGTAGAGATACGAGACCCAGGCAGTGATACTAACTGACTGGCCTCAAACTGTGTAAGGAACATCTGGGACCTGGCTCTAATTTGGTTTGTATGAAAAACATACAATGCAGGAAATTTTATTGAAACTAGGCAGGTCAGGATAGCCGATGGGATCAACGAGCAGAGTGCTCTGGGCACTGCTCCGTGCAGCTCTGCTGTGTAACTTTGACGTCACTTACAGCTCATGGGTCTCGCAAGGAGAACAGAAAATCAGGTAATGCAGATTTCCTCTATTTCGTCTTTTGGGGGATCACTCTATTGAGAGATTCATTAAAATCCACTATGCCAGAGACAGAAAAACATCACCTGACAAGAAAATGCTCTTATGGAAAACAAGTCTTTGATAGCTTCACATGCTTCTTGAACACAGGCAAAGCCAGTCAGTAAAGTTCCTTGTGGCCTAAAACCAGAAACATCTGTCAGAGGCAGCTTGCTAGGCTGAATATAGCAGCAGGAAAGCCCAACTGATTAACTCCATCCTCTTCCTAACATGTTTTTGTGGTTCCCAGAAATCCCTAGAAAGGGCTCCCGAGGACACTGCCACCATTACAAGCCAGCTATAATTCTGTAAACAGAGAGATCAAGGAAACATTATCCCAACTGCAGTTTACCTCTGGCATCCAGTTTGCATAATTCACACATGCTTCATCTGCTCTCCTGTAACCGTGGGACAAGCTTGTGGTTTAGGAAAAGAAGAGCCCATGCTCTGATGAAGAACAAAGCCATTGTTGTTGTGAGAAGGAAAAGAAAGCTGGGGGGCTGGGGTCCATATAACCTTGCAAGTAGGCTGGAGCTGGGGAAAATGGCAGGGAAGATTAGAGCAACAATACAGTAGACGCAGGAAGTGCTGTGCTGATCCTCCTCAATGAGAAGAGCAACCACAGTCCTCCCACCCCCTGCTTTTCTCCTCTGCATTCGTCCTCACAAGGAAAGCAGCCCGCTTTCTGGGGCTTTCTCTTGATTGCTTTTCACATTTGGTCTTCATTCATTTCTGTGTATAGTAATCCCACGGGATGAACATGCTTAAGAGGAACAGCCTTTTCTATCCACTCCTCTGCATCAACTTTTGTCGAGACGCGACTGGACGAGGTGGTAGATAATCTCATCCAGGCTTCCTTTTTCACAGAAGGTTGGACCAGATCATCTTTTGAGGTTCCTTCCAACTTGGGCTGTTCTGTGCTCTACGACTCAAGTCTGGTCTCTGGCATGCAGAACAGTGAGAGGCCTCCTTGGTGGGAATGAGGGATGAGTACTCGGCAAACAAATGCAACATGTCATTTTAAGGATTGTATAAGGGAAATATGCATTTCCCATCGTGTAGCAGGGCTTTTTTTTTTTTCCCTCAGCAGTACATTTCTGCAGTACACAAATGCATAATTCAGTTATGACAATTTAGAATTTACTATTTTAAAAGATACTAAACAACTTGGATGCCTTGTAATGCATTTTAATCAAATAATAAACTTTTTATTTGTAAAATTGAAAATAACTTCAGTTTAGAGTTCAGGTTAACATAACATTTAATAACTTTCTTCAATCTTCCCAAAGCTGTTCACCCAAAGAAACGTTATTTTCACTGCTGTATTTTGACAGACAACAGTAGTTAATTCCACTATTTTTAAGAAACTTCAGGGACTAGAATTTCAGTTGGGATATAGATAATTTCCTGATGCCAGGCTCCTGAAGCATGAGGTTTACTGATCACTTGCCACACAGTATTCCTCCTTCCCATTATCCATACGCTGCCTTCTGTCAAGTGTGAAATCTTCAAGAACGATTATATTTTGTGTAAGCTACCTTTCAACTAATGCATTGGCATAAAATCGAGGCGATGCATCCCTTTGTCGGCCTTCAAGGACATAGCGGTTCCAAGAAGGTATTTGCACTACATGTCTTCCGGAAGTGCCAACATCTGGATAATATTTTGACATCCTTTCAACTGAAAATTATGGAAATAAATGTCCTGTGGGGTTATGCCTCAACATTCCTATGTATTCAACATTGCCAAAATGGAGTATCAACTGCAATCTTGAAACCTTGTACAGCTTTTATAGCCAAGTAACGAATTATCTGCAATGCCTTTTCCTATAGTATGTTGTATAGGGGCTGAGCAAACAGTTGGAAGGAAATACTTGTCCTGATTTCCCATGAACTTCTAGACAAAATGATATCCTGAATTCACATTAGCATCACCCACTGCAAGTATCCGTACACTGTCGAAATCAAAAACATTTGACTGCAGTACATTATTTTTGTCTTTTCAAAAATTGCTACTGCAGTTTCCTTACAGCCTCGGAAATAATCAGACATCAGTCAATCCCATTTTCAGCTGTGCAAAAATGAACAACTACCAACAAACCTTTGTTGTTTTCATGCTTCGAGGTATCTGTTGCCCAAAGGGGAAAAAGCCTTTTTCAGCTACATGTTTGCTTTCTCTGTGAGAGAGGATCTAATACATTGCTGGCACACACAAAGATGTCTTCCTAGAGAAATGACTTGCCTTACCTGTAGTTGGAAAACTACGCTATTGTTTTCACAAACAAGTAATCCATTGGAGTGATTAAGGATCATACGACCATAGGTTTCCAGCACATCTGCCACAGCAGTATTTTCACATTTCTACTAATAAAAAGCTCAATGTTTCACCTTTATTAGAAATGCTAGATTTACTTCTTTGCTTTATTCCACTTCTATCCACTTCCATCCTATGTGACATGAGAATTCACCATCAAGTGCATAACCAAGGAACTTCTCCACAAACTGCAGGAAGTTTCCTGACAACTATTGCAAACTTTATGGAGCTACTCTACACTGTTTCTCCACTTACTCTGGAAAGCTGAAAGCCTTTTTTTTTTGTGTGTGTCTAAGACATGTGTCTGGACTTCTTGCAGGATTGTTGACACTGCAATTGCAATTGTGGTCTTGAAATTTGTAGGGACCAGCTAAAAAAACCAGAAATAATAGTTAGCATCATTCTTAAATCACATTCTGCATCCCACCTCCACTGGACCAGGCCAAGGGATCTTAGATACGGTGCCTCAAACAGCAAATATTTAGCTTGCAATAAATCTATAGGAAAAAGTCATCTTTCAGTTTGCAAACTTTCTCATGCAGGGGAATAATTTCTGCAATTCCACAGCTGCTCTGTAAGTACATTTAAAACCTATTTATCTGCATTTTAGTATACAGTGGAATAATTTCCATGTAACGCTCATAAATGTAAGATCTTCGGATTCAATGGTGCTGCATAAAGAGAAATCTCTCATGAGAAATCTCTCGTGAGACGCCACCTGGAGTACTGCATCCAGCTCTGGGGGCCCCAGTACAAGGAAAACATCAAGCTGTTGGAGCAAGTCCAGAGGAGGGCCACTAAAAATGATCAGAGGGCTGGAGCACCTCTCCTGTGAAGACAGGCTGAGAGAGTTGGGGTTGTTCAGCTTGGAGAAGAGAAGGCTCTGGGGAGACCTTAGAGCAGCCTTCCAGTACCT
Source organism: Aramus guarauna (assembly GCA_013400195.1). NCBI lineage: Eukaryota > Metazoa > Chordata > Aves > Gruiformes > Aramidae > Aramus > Aramus guarauna. The sequence goes on along the minus strand of VXBL01005986.1, from coordinate 167,331 downwards.
GAAGGCACCTGCAGGAAAGATGGGAAGGGACTGTTTACAAGGGCATGGACTGATAGGACAAGGGGGAATGGCTTTAAGCTGAAGGAGAATAGATTTAGGTTAGATGTTAGAAAGAAATTCTTCCCTGTGAGGGTGGTGAGGCACTGGGACAGGTTGCCCAGAAAAGCTGTGGATGCCCCCTCCCTGGAAGTGTTCAAGGCCAGGTTGGATGGGGCTTTGGGCAACCTGGTCTAGTGGAGGGCGTCTCTGACCCTTTCCATAGGGGAGCTGGAACTAAATGATCTTTAAGGTTCCTTCCAGCCCAAACCATTCTGATTCTATGATTCTCTGATTCTATGAAATTACTGTTCTTGGAGACAAAGTAAATACAACTTTGCCTACAGCAGAACAATAGGGTGGGAAAATGAAACAGTTTTTGGTAGACAAAGATACACTGCCCATTCATTCAGCAGTTCTTTGGAGGGAAATGAGTATTTGCAGCACTATGAGCATTCTTTCCTGGGTTGGTATTTAATTATGGGTAGATCCTGCCAGCTTAAAAGCATAGTCTTAATCAGAATGTGAGGGATTTACTATCCTGTGGGGTTTTTATCTGTGTATGTGAGGGAGTTGTGTGGTGTTGTTTTCTTCTTGAGAGAATAAACTATCTCAGTTCTCTGGGGGTTTTGTCCCTTTTCAGTTTACAAATTATTAAAATTCATCAGTGAAAGAGTGAGCCTTGTGCCGGAAATGTACATCTTCAGGCTTTTCTCCATTGCATACGTTTAGCTCCTAGGTTTACCTTCCACCTCCCACAGTGGAAAATGTTAAGATCAAATCTGAAAGGGGACTCACTGCTCTTTCCAGCTCTACTACAGGACTCTTCAAAATCCTCCCTCTGTAGTCACCTCAGAAGACATCAACAGCACAACACAATGAGAATCCCTCCGGCCTGGAGTCATCCTCTGTTTATATATTTCCAAAATTGGATGAAAATTCCCAGAGGACTCTGCTGAAATCTCTAACTGGCATTGCATAGAGCAAAACTCTATGTGATGAATATTTGCTCTCTGGGTAGCCAGTAGCATCATTTTCCAAAGTTTTCTCCCTTGTATGCTATTTCCTTACCTGTGTTAGAGAGGCCTGGGGCAATATCATGTTTTCACAGGCAAAGTCTCACAAAGTAAGATTTGTAACTTTTTTAAATTTCAGGTTTGTTTTCCATTGCAATTCTAAGACCAAAAAAAGAAGTAGCAACTTTTTCTTCTAAGTGTTTTAGTTAGTAATTGTTAAAAGCTGAGATTGTTTTCAGGCTGACTTCCCTTCCAAAAATAAGGTGATTTCTTGCGGTTGCTTTGTGAGCGTCTGACTGTTTCAGCCTTCCCCTTAATCCTGCTACAGATGAGCGAGGTAAGAGCCATCCCCCAGGGCCACAGGGATGAGCATGATCGCCTCACTCTGCCCAGCAGCTTCCCTCTCCGCTGGTCTGCTGTGCACAGACTTTAGATACCCCATCCTCCGTCACTCCTGCCATCTCACTTCATGTGTCCCTTCTCCCATTCAGACCCCATAGGTTTGATTCCTGCTCCTGATTCCCTCCATGTTTCCTCCCCTATTTCCATAGCTTGCTCCAAGCACCTCCATCTGCTCAGGCTTTCCCAGATCTCAGGACACAAATGGAGAAGGAATGGGAGTTTTTCTCCCCAGGATGGTTTCCTTGTCTCAGTCCTATTCCAGCTTTCTCCCCCTGTGCCTCACACTCACTCTGTGGGGAGAATTGCAGCAGATGGGGAATGTCTTCTAAAATAAAGCTCAGGTGATGACTCAAAAACCGCAAAGCAGAGCAGACGATGTGATACCCTGGTATGGCAGGTACCAGGGAGGTGCCGCCCAACGTACCAAAGCCCCTCAGCTCCTGTCCTGTTTCCTCTTCCCCTCGCTCCGACCTGGGGCAGTTCGGGCACGCAGCACGACCACGGGCCAGGGCGACAGGCCTCCTCTGCCACAGGATCCCGGAGAGCAGAGACACCTCAGCCTGGGATGCAAACGCCGGCATGTTGGGACAGCTGGCAGAGAGCGTAGCTGATGTCGGTGTCAAACCAGCACCCTGCAGAGCCATCCTCTCCCCTGGCAACGCAGGGACTCAGACCCGAACTGCCTGGGAACACCGTGCCCCAGGACGGGACCTGGCACCTGCAAAATGCACGCAGCACTTCTTGGGAGAGGCAGCAGAGCCCCTGTGTCCCGAAAACCCCGGCAGGGCTGCTCTGTGGAAGGACCCCAGAATTAGGTATTTTGGTGCCTTCATAATCGGGTCTCCCCCGGTGTGTGCTATGGCCCCGTAGCAGGCAGCAATAGTGGGGCTGTGTCTGGCGCAGGAGGTAAGGGGCAAGGCACCCCGATCTGGGCTGCTCTCGGGATCAAGCTCTGAGGTGAGGAGGCCGCGGTGCAGTGCACCTCTCACAGGCCCTAAGACGACGGCGGATCAGGCAGGACCACGGCAGCCGCGGCCTTGCCGGCACAACCGGCTTCTTGGACCGGTACCGGCCGCCGCCACGGCCTCCGCCTCCGGCACACCGCGCATGCGCCCGCTCGGCGCCCCGCCCCCCGGGGCTGTCGNGGGGAGGGAGGTTTTGAGGGACGGAGGGGAGGGGCGACGGCCCTGCCAGCGGCCTGCGCGGCTCCGGCCGGGGCTGCCCCCGGCCCCTGCTGGCCTAGGCCCCCGAGGGGCGGAGCGGGGACCCTGCTTGGGGTACCCAGAACGGCGAGGGGGG
>VXBL01005986.1:147953-163936 GCA_013400195.1 Aramus guarauna | reverse complement strand
GCGGATCAGGCAGGACCACGGCAGCCGCGGCCTTGCCGGGACAACCAGCTTCGTGGACTGCGACCGGCCGCCGCCACGGCCTCCGCCTCCGGCACACCGCGCATGCGCCCGCTCGGCGCCCCGCCCCCCGGGGCTGTCGCGAGGACGGGGGGCGACGCTGCCCGCGCGGGGCCGGTCACGTGCCCTCCGGCATGGCCGGGGAGCGGGCGGCGGGGAGCGCGCAGGAGGGCGGGGGGGTCGCGCGCGCGTCGTCTCCCGGTGGCAGCGGCGGCGGCGGGAGCGCGCACCCCGCTCGCCCTTTCATCTGCTCCTTCCCCGACTGCAACGCCGCCTTCAACAAGGCCTGGAGGCTGGACGCACACCTCTGCCGGCANCCCCCCCGCCCTCTCTCTCCCCTCAGAGGCCGTACGTTTGCGATTACGAAGGCTGCGGTAAAGGTTTCACGAGAGATTTCCACCGCGCTCGACACCTCCTCACGCACACTGGGGAAAAGCCGTTTGAGTAAGGCCAAGTGTTTCATTCTTAAAATGGGTTTTGCTTGTCCTTACGGAAACGAAGGGGAGTTAAACCCAGTGTGTGGGTGCCACAGAGCACGCCTGCCTAGCTTGGCTGCCGGGAACAGCGTGCACGCAGGGTGAGATGTGGGTATCTCCTCAGCCTAAAACCTGCTATCTGGCAGTGATCCATAATAGATGCTTAAAGGAATGGGCAGATCTCTCCCTAGAATAGAGAATTAAATGAAGGAAGGGGAGTTATCCCCTATTACTAAGCCCTTAATAGCTGCATGTCATGGACTAGGATCTAGGAGTTCCTACATGTTTTATTAAAAATCTCTTCTGATATGTTTTCCTGTGGCTTTTGATTGTAGCTCAGCCTCTGGCTTTTCATGTCTGTAAAGCAAACTTTTATATTTGGGTTGTGAGCAGTTGGTTATCCTTCCTGTATTTCTCTTGTCCAACGGTTTGTGTAGCTGCCTAGGAAACAAATCACTGATAATAATAAAATGCAGTTAATTTGTAGGTGCACAGCTGATGGATGCAATCAGAAATTTGGAACAAAATCAAACTTAAAGAAGCACATTGAACGCAAGCATGAAAATCAGCAAAAGCAATATGTGGTGAGTAATTACCTTTGAAACTGTAAACTGGGGGCTCCTTTTTGCGTATCTAGTGAAATACTTCAGCTTGTTATTATGCCATATTTGTATTAAGTTCAAACACTGTGATTAGGATTTCAACAAACACACGTGGACTGTGCTGTCATTATTTGGCCTCTAATGATAACTTAATTTCCTAAATAGTGCGACTTTGAAGGCTGTAACAAGTCTTTCAGGAAACATCAACAACTTAAAGTTCATCAGTGTCACCACACCAATGAACCTCCCTTCAAGTAGGTGGATAATTTTAATAATGAACTTTGACAATTCCATTTAAAGACTAGGTAAAACCAGGTGCCTTTTCTCAAACTTTTCATTGATGTGGCATTTAAAATAAAACCTGGCATGAATTGGGCTGCAAGTACATTTCTTGTACTAGTCTTTTGCTTGGTAGTCTGTTTTGAGCAACAGTCTTGGTGCTCTGTAACTTCAGCATTCTTAGGATTTATTACAGGTTCGCAGGAAAAATAAACACCCCCCCAGTTTTGAGTTCACACAGTCTGAAATACAAGCATAAGAGCTTGCACGGTAATGAAAAATGCAGCTACCTCTTGTTTTCCAGTAAAAAGCAGTGACTTGGCTAACGTTGAAGTGAGTAGTAGCTTAAAAAAGGTGAGAGGCTTGGACACCAATCTGAGCAGCTGTGCATTGCATTCCATGACACATCAGTATTGATCTGATGAAAACAAAATTTAGTCTTGTATTTCTTACAGATGGAACACACTGTACAGGAGCGCTCCACTTAAGTGAGTGCCCAAGTATGGCTGGGTGACTGGCACAAAAATACTGTCAGTGCTCTGCTGCTGCTCTGACTGCTAGATCTGTACAAAGCACTTAAACCTTGCACTTTCTATCTCTTTTATGTTTGAAGAGCCTACTCTGTAGGGATGGTATGAGGCTTGATTCTTTAGATAAAGTGTAACTTCCTCTATACATGGAAATCATACTGTAGTTTTAACTCTCAAGGGGATCAGAGTCCTCTATTAGAAACATAATATGGAATTTACTTGTACAGGGCGGGAGGGGGACAGAACAGATCTCTACGCGAGGAGAAACTTGGATTATTGTGTGCACTTTAATTGTTCTTGACTTAACAAAAAATATGCAGACGCAGCGAAAGAAATTAAACCACCGTACTTTATACCTAGATGTAATAATGAAGGATGCGGAAAGTACTTTTCTACTCCAAGTCGACTAAAGCGGCATGAGAAGATGCATGAAGGTAATACAGTTTTTCTTCTTGCTCCAGTTACGTTTTAGCAAACAAAAAAGGACTTCTTCCAGTATAGAGAGTACGCAGGGATGTATGACAGATACGAAAATATTCTGGGCCTAATGATCCAGACAGACAAAACAAGAATAAGAGTTTTGAATAGTCAAATGGGATACAATTGCAAAGCGTTGCAGTGCTCAGTTACAATGTATTGTGGCAGGATGAACAGAGTTCAGGATTCCTTCAGCCATTTCTTCTCCTAATGCGCTTCCTTGTCAATAATCCATCGTCTAGAGATGGACTAATGGCTGAAGCACTAGCTTAGACTTCCAGAGGTTAGGATCAGGTGCCAAATTTCCTATCGAGCCTTGGCAAATCTATGTAGGCTTGCATTTTTTAAAGTTGTTAATGTACCTATGTGAAAGGTATTTAAGTGGAGGGGGTCATCTATGTTTGAGCTAATCCTGCTACACTCCTATCCGTTCTTCCAGTGCTAGGAAAAAAAAAACCAAACAACCCCAAACCCAAGGGACTAGGAAGAGTACCAAAAAGCTGCAATTTGTACTGCATTCCTTTCTTAAGACAGGGACTTGTTCATAGTTGTTTGACCTTTCCAGTCCTGGGTTTTAAATAGCATTGTTGACTCTCTGTGGTTCATTTAAAAACCATCCTGTCTGCTTGATAGAATGGTAGAGTCTCTTTAGACTCTGGAATATTACTGTATGGTCAAGATCTTTTTTTTTTTTTTTAATATGTAATACAAATATTTATACAGAAATAGTATACATTATTTCAGTTATTTTCATCTATTTGAGTGAAAGTGTATGGCTGGTGAGGAAGTACTTTTATTGAAGCAAGGAGAGATGGTTTCATGAAATCATTTAGGTTGGAAAGGACTTCTGGTCCAATTCCCTGCTCAAGGTGAAGTCAGTTAGACCAGGTTGCTGAGTGCGGTGTCCAGTGGAGTTTTCAATGTTTCCAGGGGTAGAGATTCCACAGCCTCTCTGGACAACTTGTGTCAGTGATACAAGGTTTCTTTCTTAAATCTGTTAGGGTTTTCTCATACTCTGCATTCATTGCCTCTGGTCCCATCACGGTGCGGTATGGGAGGAGGAATAATACTGGCCTTTAATTTTCAAATGTTGAAAGTGGAGTTCCCCTTTGTAAAACTACACTCTGTTTGCCAGAAGCTTTGTGATTGTAATGTTTGCCCTGTCTAACAGGCTATACATGCAAGAAAGAAAACTGCTCATATACTGGAAAAACTTGGACGGAGCTTCTGAAACATAATAAAGAAAGTCATACAGGTAAACTCCAAATGCTTTAGTAAATATAACTTTCGGTACAAAGAGGAAACAAACTGCTAATTTGAAGAGAAGTCTGTGCTGAGCTAATTTCATCAACTTGTCATTGTGTCTAGACAAACTTGTTTACTAACACTTTATTGGTAAAATAGTCACTCTGGCTAGACCTTTAACTGATGAAAATGCTACTCGGTATACTAACTGTGCTTTGTGATCCAGTTAACGAGAAATTGTATAATGTAGAATTTCAGATCTGGATAATTCATACTGCACTATTCTTTTCCAGTCTCTGAGTTTTTTGCATTTCATGTGGATTTTAGCATTGTTCTACAGGACTACTGGGGTTTGATTCTGAGCTCCTCTAAGAAGGTCTTAATTTATATTCTGCCTGTCTCTCTTCACTCAGAGCCAATAGTTTGTGGTGAGTGTTACAAAACTTTTAAACGGAAAGATTACCTCAAGCAGCATCAAAAAACACATGCTGTGGAGAGGGAAGTCTGCCGATGCCCGAGAGAAGGATGTGGGAGAACATACACAACTGTATTTAACCTTCAAAGCCATATCCTCTCTTTTCATGAGGAGGAAAAACCATTCTCTTGTGATTATCCAGGCTGTGGAAGAGTGTTTGCAATGAAGGTATGTTTGTTTGGTTTTTTTATGCTGTCCTAATTCAAATCACATAATCTGAAATGATAGCCCTTTTTTTTTTCTTGCTCTTACTGTAGCAGAGCCTGGCAAGGCACACAGTTGTACATGATCCTGAAAAGAGAAAGCTGAACTTGAAAGTAAGTTATACTCTTGAAAAAGTCCTCTCAATCATACCCTGTCACTTCAGAAGAGGGTAAACATTCTGTGTTTTTGAATGTGACTTCAAGCCAGAAAACAGGCCAGCTATCTACTTAATTTGGGAGATTCTTAATTTCTGAAGATCCTTTAAATAATGCCGTGCTGGCCTATTCATTGTTTTCTTCTTCCCCCCCCATTAGTAGTCTTTGCTCCATAGATATGTAAGTTGCTAATTCTGGATTCATTTCCGCCAGGCAAAGCGTTCTCGTCCTAAGAGGAGCTTAGCCTCTCGTCTGAGCGGCTACATTCCTCCTAAAACACAGCCAGGAAAGGATGTGGTTGTGACAGAAAGCAAGACAATGGGTAAGCCCATGGAAAATGAAATACCAACTGTTGAAATTCTGACTCTGCAGTAGAGGTTAACTGAGACAACTTTCTTCATGGAATGACCACTGCAACTTTATTTTTTATTAAATAAGAAATTAATATTGTTTATACCTCTTCATAAAGTCACTGATGCAACTCACTTCTGATCTTCATTTTCATCATTCTTTAGTGTACTGTTTTTCTGTTTTTCCATCTTCAGGTATGCTTTCAACTCTTTGTCAGACATGTGTCTCAAAATACAGGTACTCACTCCTTCTCTAGTAACTTTTGGCTTGGAAAGATAAGTGGCTTTCTCAGAGACAGTCTCCAAAATCTGATCAAAAAGCGTGAACTGAAAAGAAGAAGAATAGGGACTAAATGCACAAACACAGGTAGAAAAATATTTCGAGCTGTTATGTAATGGTACTGTCTCCTGTTTCTGGTTTATCTATTAGCTGAAATGAGCTAGTCACTAGTCCTGGTTTGAGCAGTTCAGTTTGTCCTTTCCTAACCACTTGTTCTTTACTCATAAGTGGGTTTAGGAAAGTCACCAGAGGGATTAAGCCATTTCCTAACACTTAGGTTGGCTTTCTGACTCATCCTGCTTTGCTGTTTAGAGGTGTCCATGAAAGTGATTACAACTGCATCCAACTCCTCCCCACCCTCCTCTTCCACTAGATTCGGGCATGTTATTATGGGGCTCCCCTCTTAAGGGGCAGCAATGTTCTAAGGTTAGCCGAAAGTGGTAGTATTGAACTGAGTCATACAGTGCATTCATATAACAAGCTGAACTCCGAAATTCATAATTAAGCTTTTAAATTCAAGGATAACCTAAATCTGGACTGTTTCACGAAATGTTCTGCTCCCTCCCATAGCTAGTTCTTCCTCCTGCTACCCTTTCCCTGTGAATTCAACTTCCTGTAAAAAGTTTTGTTCCCTTTGGATGAAGCAATACCACTTTTTTCTCCAGCAATTTAGTAGAGACATTCATCAAGGAAACCCAATTCACTACACACATTAAAAGGGAAAAAAAAAAAAAAGCCATTTGTGCAAATGACAATGAAGACAAGTCTCAAGGCCCTACAGTTATATTAGTAAGTTGCCACCAGCTCCCTAAAATCTTTGTAGGTGTTTACTTTGCCATCATTCCAGTAGCTTTCTACACAGCAGTGGAAAACTAACCTTGGCCACACTTACACAAATGGATCTTCAGAAGAACAGTTAGGTTGTTGAAATAATCCAGCCACAATACAGTAGAAATTTTTTAAACCTTACTTTTAAACTTTTCAGTGAGTGAGCTGGCTTAAGGCATAGACAGGAAAATTTTGAAAGCCCAGTTAATAAGGTGGTCCTGAAAAGGAGTAGGAGTAGGCTTAGACTCTGCTGTCAAAGCCAGTATTATAACAGCATTCTTAAGAAAACACAGGATTTGAATTGTCTCTATGGGACTATTTTTCTAGAACTGCAGTGTTTGAACAGATGCAGCGTAAGGTGGGGCAACCATTAGTTTCATGGCAGCTAGACCTTCATTTATTTTGTCAGTGCATGATATATTAAAAAAATGGTAGTACTGAATAGGACAAGTTAATACAAGCACACCTATTTCACGAAATTGATTGTTCCAGTTTTCAGGAGTGCACTTACCATGTCTGTATTGCTATCTTTTGCTTGCCGGATGGTAACTTTAACATGGTATTTCTTTTCAATCCACTGTGCTATCTGTTTAGTCTTGGTCTCTAAGTCATTCTTGGCAATAGCTGAAGAAAAGGATAACTCCTTCTGAACCATCCCTGTTTAAAACAGAACTAAAACTGTGTTGGCTTAATGTCTGACAAACCTGTATTAATTGCTTTCTTTCAACAGCCTTTCGTGCTTTGTCTGCTTAACTCCCTTCCACACACGCAGAACATCCTGATGTCATTGTCACACCTTGCACCGCTCTCACCTTAGAAAGTGGCTACTTGGTATCTCACACTCAGTGAGAGACTGAGTGCACGTTTGAGGCACATAGGACAGTCTCTTAATGGTCAGAAGGCTTAAAGGATTTTTATTTTAATCACAATTTAATTACAATTCTGTTCATACCACCCACAATGCAGGTCTAACAAAGATAAGCAGGACAGCATTGGAATTAAAGACTTAGTGTGCAAATTCCTACATTCTGCACATAATATAGCTGAATGTAAAAAAAAAAAAACAACAAACCCCAACAAACAGAAAACAAACAGAAGACATCTCTTTATCTTGAGCCCATTTTCTTGAATGGTGAGTGCAATATTCAACGGGAAGCATGATGCCTTGTAATATTTGAACAATTTGTAGTCTCTTCCTCCTTAAAGATTCTCTAAAGTACTTACCATTTAAATAATCTTTTTGTAGTTTCTTGAACAGAAAAACTCACTAACACTATACTGCTGTCATCTAAGATCAGAACTCTACCCAAAGCACAGATACTTTCATTAGCCTGAGGGTAAGAAAAGAGGATACAAGGTCACACGCCTTTTCCAAAAAACTCTTTGCCAGTTAGTTAAACTGCTGGAGCAAGCTGACTAAAAAAAAAAATAAATAATTGAAAAGTGTTCAATATTGTACAGAGTAAGAGAACAACTTTTTCAAGAAAGGGATCCGGACTTTGTCTTCCTAGCAGCAAGCTAGGAATGACTACTGGTGACAAAATTATATTGGTATTTCTGATGCTCTGTTTGTCAAAACTGCCTGTCATTTTATGCCTTAGTAAAAGAAATTCAGTGAGTCTCATGGAACCTGAGTCTAGTTCTATTCACTTACATAAAAATAGATTTTTTTAAAAAAGCAAGCAGATGCCAAAATAGTAAATCCTGAGAAGGCAATAGAAGGCTTCTCTGTGGAAGACTAAACTAATCCAAAATTTTATTTTCACCACTGCAAATCCTTAATAGCATGGACTGCAGTGACATTGCCTTGAGTTTACACAAATGCAAGTAAGAGGATTTCATCTGCTGAAACCACTTTTAATGCAGCATTTTTCAGAGTGCTCAGTGTTGTAGTGTTCAATGTACATACCTGGTTTTGGACTTGCTTTTTGCTTCTCTGCACGTTTAAGCTGTTCTTCGTGAATCTGCTGTCCAGTCATTAGTCTGTATACAGGGGGTTCTACATTCTCGCGAAGGAGAACTAGTTTCAGGTCGTGTTGATCCATAAGTTTGAGCGCCTCTGCTCGGTGCATGTTTCCTAAGCTCTCTCCATCCTGATTGATTACATGCAAAATCCGATAGGGAATTCTTCGCCCAACACTTCCAAATGCTGCTTTCTTTTTTGATTCCATGTGAGGTTTTTCAGCGGTACAAAATGGTTGAGCAAGTCCAAACACAGTTGACTTTCTAGGGTCAGGTACCACCATCCAGAATGGAGAAAAGACACTTTTCTGTGGTGTTTGTATCAGAAGAGTACCAAAGAATTTTTTTGCATATCTATTCTCATTTCTGGTTGCTTGACATAAAAGTTTCATCATGCAAAAGGCAGTCATTCTGAGGAAGCAGGGAAGAAGAAAAAACAAGTTACTCCCATCAGTCAGATTCTTTTAGTTCTAATAGAAAGACTTGAGTCCAGTTCAGCAAACCCTAGTCCTTAAAACTACTCTTTCAAAAAGATGCATGGTGTTACTACACAGAATGAACAATCAATAGTAATTTTACAGTAACAAAGGGCTTTGACTCAGAGAGGCAATCTGACAAAGGAACAAAATTTATAAAGAGTTGATCTTATCTTCAGTATTTTAAAATTTGAGCCTGAACTCCCTTAAGGAATTCAAAACTTCTAGTTCATTTCTCCTCACAAGAGTATCTACTCTTACATAGCTTTTTTGTGTATAGAGAGATTAGCCAATGGTTAAGAGGGAGAATATGTTGTCAAACAAAAAGGCACGTCACACACACGTATTTTCAGTCCAGATTTTTTCATGAAGTATCTTACACGAGGACTTTCTTCCTGGTTCTGCTACTCTTCTTTGGAAAGTGTTTAATTTAAGCCATGTTAATTCAGAACCACCCCAATCACATAGTGAATGAAGTGGTGATTTGTGCGATGTCCATCAGCAGCCGTCCCGACATCTACAGCCTGACTCTTGTATGTTTTGTAAAGGTTTGGGAATTTAAAAACCTTGACCACACAGAGTAAGACTGCCATGCAAAATCGGTGTTCACCTTGGCATTAAAACATGACAAAGTGACCAGTACTGTACTTGAAGATATGGTTTATCCCAGGGTTGAAAACTCTTCCATAGCTAGTGTGCAACTTGCAAGATTCTTACAGCACTGACCCCAAACTGTGTATTTTACTCAGTTTTCCAAATGTAATTTTGTGGAAGTAATCCACCTAGTTACTTGGTCTTAGATGGATTAAGCACTAATATTTCAGTAACCTTAAGAGGAAAAAAAAAAAAAAGTCTTCATTGTCTTTTAGGCTCAAGTTCCACAGATTCAGCCATGCTTCAAAGTGAAAACAGTGCCTTAATTTTAAACGTATTTTATGAGACAAATTGACTTTCCCAGATTTTCACAAACATGAAATTTAGGGTGGCACATTCCTATTCATACTGAGCTAACTTTTTCCAGTTATCAAAACAATTTAGATTTCTTCCACACAGAGAGCATGCACCTAAGTAGCATTAATTGTTTGGAAAGTGCAATTTACTGTAGACATTTCACCCCAACCATCTAATAGAAACACCAATAATGATATTTTTCCTCTTCTTGAATGATGAAAAAAGCTCGCGGAAAAAAAAATAGAGACAGAGTTAAGACTTGCTTGCAATACATGGACTGGAAAATAAGCAACACCTGCATATGCCTAAGATCCCCACTTGCAAATGAAAATGTAAATAAATTGTTACAAACATCTACCCTGGCATGGTATAGACTTTCAAAACAAGCCTTAAAATAACACCAGTGCTTGAAATTTGAAGACTAGTGAAACTGATCTTGGAGACATTCCCTCAATTATTTTTTCCCCATTCTTCCCTGGTTCATGGAATCCCCCTGGCAGTTTTGGTGCACCTGACCATTATTTGCATTTTTTTCAAAACGTCAGAAATTGGCCATTTTTTAACAGCTGCAAAAACTGTAGAAATAAAGAGCAAACTGTGGAGTATTATCTGCAGTTTTGGTATTCCAAGTTTAAAAGGCAGCAAGTACAGGAAAAGCCAAAGATGACCCAGGAAACCAAAACCGTGTCATACCAGAGAAGTTGGCAAGTGTGTGACTTTCTTGCCTAGGAAGGAACATGAAGCCACGGAATAATAGTTTACTTTAAAGAAGTGATAGTCCTGCTCTGCTGAACACATGGTTTTGCCTTTATTCTCCTTCACTCTTCATTGCTACTGAAATCTAATAAATCCTGCCTGGGTTGAGAGGAGAAAGAAAATTACTCTTCACGGAAGGATTTTTCTTCCTATAATACGGCACGTAAGCGTGCCGCTTTTGCTTTGTGCATTTCTGCCACTTAGATATTTGCTGTCCTTGTTGGGAGCTCTGCTGAGCAGGCTGGCGACACGCACGCACCCTTGGAAACCGCAGGGAAAGCGGCTCTCCCTGCACTCGTGTTTTGCTGGGCGTGTGACTGCTTCAGTGCCCACAGCTACGTGCAGTTGTTACGGGAGATGTTTTGCATCTTGTACGTGCTGCTGGCCTGTGTTTCCCTGTGCTGTCTCGCGTAAACACATGCTGAAAAGACGCTGTTTTCTTTTTATGCGGGCCGGGGGTGAAGGGCTGTGCGTGGAAGCGACCTGCTACGGCCGTGTTCCCGGGCCTGCGTGTGGGGATGGTCACCGTGTCTGTGACCGCCTCCGTGTGCGCGGCCCTGCGTGACCCGGGCCCGGCGGTGTGTGTGGCGGTGCAGACGGGCCGTGGGACAGCGGCGCTTGCGGCATCGCTGCCCGGAGCCCGCTGGGCCTCCCTCGGCCTCCCCGGCCCGGCCCGGCCCGCAGCGCCCTCCCCCCACGGGCGGCTCTTACCTGCCGGCCGAGCCGAGCCGCCTGCCCCGGGGGCCGAGGGACCGGCCTGGGCTGCCGGGAAGGTGGCGACTGGCCCGCCTCTTCCTCTTCCCCTTCCCCTTCCCCTTCCTCCTCCGCCTCTTTCCCCCGCCCCCTGCGGGGGTGCGCGCGCACAGGTGTGCGTGTGCCCGTGTCCGCGTTCCCGTGTGCCCACGCGTACGGCTGCGCGTGCCCCTGTGCGTGCATGTGTGCCCGTGTGTGCCCCCCTGCGTGTCAGCGTGAGCCGGGCGTGCTCCTGTGTATCGCCCTCGCCTACAGCTGCGCCTGCGTGCCCACTGTGCGCGCGTGTGCGTGTGCTCCTCTCCACAGCTGTGTGCGTGTATCTGTGCTCGCCTTTTTGCACATGGAATTGCTACGTGGGTGCGACTGTATCTGTGCGTTTGTTCCTGTGTGTGCACGCTGCATGCGTACATGCTAGCCTGTCTGTATAGCTGTCTGTGCACATGCCTGTTCTGCAGGTGTCTGCAGGCTGTGCACGCCTTGGGGATATACAGCCGTATTTCTGCGTATGCCAGTTTGTATGTATAGAGAGTTTCTGCTTCTTTATGGAGGCATGCACTTGTCTGTGTATTTGTGTGTTCCTCTTGTGTTCACGTGCCTCCGTGCTGATGTACGGGTGGTGTGTCTGTGTGGTTCTGCGTGTGCAATTGCGGGGTTGTGTTGTTTTCCTGGGTGTGCCACCGCTGAGTTGTGTCGTTTTGTAGATTCTCTGCGTGTCTGTGCTGCACTGGGGGGGTTGTGTGTGGGTATAAGGACCGGTGGTGGGAGATGCTCCTTGCAGTGCTCAGGGGTGCTCCCAGGAAGGTAGTGTGTGATTGTTAGCAGGGGGATGTGCGTGCTGAGTGCTTTGCATGTGTGTTGTGTGTCAAGACTGTGCACCTGAGTCATACTAGCTGGCTGCATACCATAATATGTCACTGCCTCTGTCTCCACCTGTAAGACTGCACGCTTGCCAGTGTGACAAAACATGCATCGGTGTGGGCTTGTGTGGTGTGCTAGGATTTCCAGGAGCCACGGGTGTGTGTTGTGCTGTGGGTTGTGTCAGCCGTGCAGCTTGCTGTGCCTGTGTGTGCAAGATGTGGGTGTTGCATGGTAGAGATGTGTCTGCAGGGGTCAGTAGCGTGTGTGTTTGTGCATTGTGTGAGGCAGTCCGAAAGCTTGTTGGATGTTCGGATTTGTTACCTTCTTTGGCAGGCTGCTCTGCCTTAGGTTTGCAGGCTCCTTCTTCCAGTGTGGAAATAGGAAACCTTGCCTTTGAAAGCGAAGCTGAAATTCGCACACAAACCCTAGCTCCCCAGTTTTTGGTAACACGCTAAATGAGTAAAACACTAATCAGGGTGAGAGTTTGCAGTTCTCCTGTTCTGGTGGGGCAGCGTATCTGCAGATAACATCTTTTTGGGAGCTGAAGTGTTTGTGTTTATTGAGGGATGGTGTTTGGCCAACCAGGCTGGAGCTGAGCACAACGCTGGCTGAAAAGCGTGCTTGTCTTCAGACTTTGGTACAAAATGAAGCCATGGGAAGCAGCTGGGAGGGAGGCCTTGTTCACTGTCTTTCCTGCTTAAAAAATCATGACTTTTTAGCTTACTTGCTTTGTGACCCCTCTTTCCTCTCCCCCTTCCTGCCCAGGAAGAAGAAATGCAGTGAAAATGTCAGCTTCATCTTTTTGGTTTGAAAGCTTTCTGTTTTTAACTGTGGTCTTAGAATGGTTTGATCCCATGTGCTGGTTGTTTTGGTACAGTCATTTTGGTACACACATGCAAAAAAGTCTGTCATTGCTTTGTGCTCTCCATCCTCACAGAAGACATCATATGGTAATTGTGTGGGAAACCAGAAAACTTTACGAAATCAGTTCACAAGCTGAAATTCATTCATAGCACCTTATTCTTACTAAAACTTCTTGCCTGCAGTAATGAATATGGAAAAATGCCATTAACAGAATTAGCTAAGTAGATGGTGAGTTAACAGCCTGGCTGACTACTGTAGCTTCACCTATTCTATGCAAATAGCATCTATTTTTTCCATACTGGTCTTTTGTTAATTTCTTGATTTTGCTCAGGCATTACACCTTTACAGTTGTCAGCTCTTTGGAAACAGAGATTGCCATCACTTCTGTCAGTAGAGTGCCTAAGAAAACTGGATCTCAGTTTGGTGCTCTTGAAACATAAATTATTGAAATTCTACAGTATCCAGTTGTGGAGAGCGAAATATTCCGTAATAAGAAAAGGCAAGACAAAAATGGTTTTTACTGCTCTGTTCATGGTCTGGAAATCAAGTGTGGAATTTGAATAACCATGAAGGGAAGTTTTGGCAGAGCTGAAACCTGGAGAGATTTTTTTTTTTCATCCTCATCTCTGCAATATGCATTAGAGGAGAGCTTGTCAGCACCCCAGCTTGCAGTTAGCTACTATAGCCTGTCTGAGAACCATCCCCATAAGACAGATAATTTTCAGCTGTGTTAGTAGGAGCAATAAAGCTAATAATCCTCTTCACTGTGATAAAAACTACCTGCATGAAAGGAAGGTACTTTGGGGTGTACAATTTGCATTCCTCCTCTCTTCCCTTTATTTATTCTGTTAAGTTTAAACCTGATGTTTGTTTTACTTCGTGCCTTTCTAATTAAATTTAGTGTGCCCAGAAATAGTGCAGCCTTCTCATGCTGTTTGTCCTCAATTACCATGATCTTTCTGGGCGTTCATTGTACTCTTTCTCCTTGTCCTTTGTCCCATGTCTGTTTACACTGTAATTGTCCAGGGGCTGTGGTTTTATATGTGCCTGTCACAGTGGGACTGCAGTCTTATTTGTTTGAAAGACACTATTATAATAAATGCAGTTAATAACAACTTTCTCCCTTCTATTTTGCCTGATGCACATCCTCCTCTGCCCATCCCACAATATTCTCAGTCATTTATTTGTTTTTCAATTCCTAAATCTGCATATTTTTTTTTTCCATTTGACATTTAGTTTCCCAAGCTGGTTAGCAAAGTTGTTGTTTTCACTTTATTATTTTTTGTGCCAAATCAAGGCCTGTTCTGCTAGACCTCATGCCAAACCATAGCTAATTTGTGCCCCAGAGAATTTAAAATGCAAATATATGAGGAGAAAGGATGGTGAATGGAGAGATTTCTCACCCTCAAACATGAACAGCGTAATGACCTGCCAGTGTGGATGTTATTAATGTGCTCTTGCGAGACTCAAGATGCTATTGGGAAGCGTCCTCCACATTCACAGCTGATCTGTGGGGGACTAAGGGTTTGATTGTCCCCTGAGGATACTGGAAACTTGTTCCTGTCCTCCTGTGTTTTGGGGTTGATCTGCTCCTGGAGCTATTCCTTCTAGGTAGAGTTAGCTGCTTGTAATGCCCAGCAGAGAATGAGAATGCCCTTAGCTGGATGACAAAGTGCTCACCTGGAGACCCAAGGCTGTAGTTTACTTTCATTCAAACTTCATCATTCATTTTGTGGGAGGAGGAAGCGAGCTGCTGAAGTGCTTTACACCTGCAAGGAGCTTGTACCTGCTGGCTCTGGGTGGAGGATGGATCTTACTTTGTTTCACGGTAAATCATAGAATCACAGAACCACAGAACGGTTTGGGTTGGAAGGGACCTCAAAGACCATCTAGTTCCAACCCCCCTGCCATGGGCAGGGACACCCTCCACTAGACCAGACTGCCCAAGGCCCCATCCAACCTGGCCTTGAACACTTCCAGGGAGGGGGCATCCACAGCTTCTCTCACCACCCTCACAGGGAAGAATTTCTTCCTAACATCTAATCTAAATCTACCCTCTTTTAGTTTAAACCCATTACCCCTTGTCCTATCACTACACTGCCTGATAAAGAGTCTCTCTCCAGCTCTCCTGTAGGCCCCATTTAGGTACTGGAACACATCTTGCTGCTTGCTAAACTGGAGCTATAGTTCTCAATATCCAGTCCAAAAAATGTCAAGTGCCAGACAAGATCATCAGGAGTTTATTACTGATATTGTTGGATTTATGCAATGCCTGCATTTCTTGTTCATGGACCAGTAGCAGTGGGTGGGACAGCAGTTTCTTCCAGTCTTACTATTAAATCTGTGATTAGTCTCCTGCACAGTTGTGCTTGCCAAAGTACTGAGCACCTGGAGGGCTACTTACCCTGTGCATCTCTGTTTCCTGTTTTTTCTGTATAGTTCCCTCCTCCGCAGGGCATTTTGGTGGGGAAATTTGAGGAAGACTTGGAAAGAATCACTTTCTCCTCCCCACCCCTGCTCTTTAGCACCAGCTGGCATGGCTCTTCTCCACCTTCCTGCTAGTTAGAGCCATGGCTGTGTGGTTCTGCAGTCCCCTGACTCAGAGAGGGCCTGGAGCCTCCCCTATGCCCTCCTTAGTATTAATTTTCCTCTTAGTGTTTATAAAAGACTTTCGCACATAACTCAGATGAAAAACTCCCTTGTGCTGAGCTGAGCATTGCCATATGGCAGTAGAACATGACAGAGTAAACACATATTTAAAGGACACAGAAATTCTGAGTATGTAGTAGGTCCAGATTCCTGGATTCTGCAGTAGATCATTTACTCTGTTTCCATCCTCAGCTTTTGAAAGTTTTCTTCCTACACACACTTCTCTATTTTATTCTAACAAGAGACAGCAAAAAATGAAAGCAAACCCAAAAATTCTGTTGAGTGGTAAATGCTAACTGATGCCCTGCACAAAATGTACAAATACAGTTGAAACAGCTGAAGTTATGTTTGGTTTCTGAGATCTGCCTCTATTATATGACTTAAAACAAATCTTTTGAAGATGCATGCTTTGCCGTTAAATTGCATGGGCTGATTTACCGAATCCTGGCAAAGAACTGATTCTGCTCCCTGAAGAGCAATGCTGACTGAATTTATTAAAATGTTAATCATAAAGCAAGCCTGTGGGTCCCTGGGGCGAGACACGATTAAGGTTAAAACTTCCCAGCGTAGAAAGTTTTTTAACTGTCTAGTTTTACATCTTGACTGTAGGGAGAGGAGTTTCCACTGTACATCTAAGACATTGTTCTGCAGCCTTTGGAAGTTGCTGGGTTCAGCTGCGAAGATTTTAAAAGCTGCTTTTGTTGGCAGCCTAGGACACATCCGTGACCTTATTAAAGTGGAAGTGAAAGCTCTTTT
>VXBL01005986.1:103094-147915 GCA_013400195.1 Aramus guarauna | reverse complement strand
TTTTTTTTTTTTTTTGCAACAGTAAATCTACTAATTTTACAGTCAGTTGAACAGCAATAGATTAATTTGTTTAAAGTCTGCATTCACAAAGAAAACGTGAACTTCGCTGCCTTGAATACCCGAAACTACAGTGTGATATTTAAAGGGTAGAAACTATTACAACTTGCCCTAGAATGGTCCAAGCAGTTCCCTGTCACCTGCTTCTCAGCACAGGTGCTGACCTCCCCGTCTATTCTATCCCTCCTGACAGACTAGCAGCAAGGCTGAGGCTTTGTGTGCAACAGAGAGCGCTTTTCCAATGACTGGGCCAGTTTTCTTCAGCAGCCACAGGAAACAGAATAAAGAAGAGGTTAAGGGCCACCGCAAGGGTCAGAATGGGTTAAATTTAGTTAACATCAGAGGTTATAGCTTTTAACAAGAGCATGAAGGAAACTTATTCGAAGATGCAATTTGTTTCTTCTTTGTCAACCATTATTTTTTTTTCTCTATTGATAGTGACAGCTTAACAAAGTTTTTATATGCCAGGGTTTTCATCCTTTAGAGGATAAAGAACTGTGATGCAAAAAAGAGATGCAGGTGGAAGACTTTATAAAGCCTCCATGATTTTCAAATTGAGGGTTGAAAGTAGGCTCCCTGCGTGGCCAAGTCAAAAATAATTTGTAAATGTTAAAAAAAATATGCATTACGGGCAGAGGAGCTGCTTCCCCCCCCTCAGCGTAACTTGCCAAGAGTAGTGTTTTATCAGCAGCTTTACAATCAGACTGGTTTTGTATGTATTTTTTCCTAAGGTAATCTTATTTTCTTTTTTATCTCTGTCTAAAGATGATCAAAGTAAAGTGCCCTTAACAACAGTCTTCATCATCTCCCCTCAAGATATTTAGTGTATAACGCATGATGGTAGTTGGTGGGATTTTTTTCCTCCCAATTTAGTGAAGAAGCACAAACTACAAAATGCGCTTGGTGGGTAGCTCCACTGTAAAGTTGTCATTCAGCCTCTTGGAATGCAAAGATGAGGAAAGTTTAAATTTTTCTGAAAACTATTGAAAAATAATTTAAAAAAATAACATTCAGTAGAATTTTTCACATGTTTATACACAACGGTTAATCTGCCAATCTTTTCTTCAAAATTAATTGATAAAATCACTGCTTTGTTTTGTTTTATCCTGGTACAAAGAACTCAGATCTGAAAACAGAAATTAATTAAATCTCATGATAATTCATAAGTACAAATTATGCATTTTGGAAGTGGGTTTTTTTCTTTTAACATGTTTTCCTAAAGAAAAAAAAACACTTATGTGACCATCCTGTCTTCCTATCCATCCATCTTTCTACAAGTTGTCTTGGCACAGTTTTAATCTCTTGGACACTTCAGCCCAGTTCAGCAAAGAGATAGAGGCCTCAAACATATTGTATATTTATGGTAACTATAAATACATATTTCTAACAAGCTTTATGAAAATCAGTGGTTAAACAGTGGATTTAATCTCAAATTAATGTCTTGTTCTGGCAAAAGTGTTCAACCAGCTGACCAGACAGGTATGCGTAGGTGATGTGAAAGGCTGAGGGAGTGCTGCGGTGGGGGATATAGAGGTGGGAGAAGGAATGAGGACATTTTGAGGGCAAGAGAGAGGTGTAGGGGACATGCTGGGGGGGATATTGATATCTTTAATTTTGGTATTTGATATTGTAGGTCTGTTGTAGGAGATAGGAAAAACAGTGGGAATTATTACAATGGGAAGTGAGAGGCAACACAAACCTTGGCAGTTCAAGTACCAGTTATTTCCGTGCTCGTGGGACAAGTTTTGTTTGCTTACAGGAAAAATTTCATCTGATTTGTGGTGTCATTGCAGTCTGCGTGACCAAGGCTTGAGACTACAACTTCACTTGCTGTTGTGTTAGCTCAGACTTGCGCTGGGTTCCCGGCTGTATGACTATGAGCTGATTTTGCTCTCCAGAGGGCTGGCTTAGTCCTTTGAGATGCACACCATCACTTTGACACTTCTGGGACAGTTCTTTCTGAAATCAGTTAATATGAACTTTGTTTGTTGGTTTAGACTAAATTTTCTCTATGGGAGGGCTAGCAGATCTGGAGAAAGTCTGTTCAGCTCACAGATAGAAGTGTTTGTACTGGCATATTGTATTGACAGACTTGACTGGCAAAGGACTAGAGAAAGAGAGTAGGAGAAGAAATATGGGGCCTTCTCTGTCCCCAAAGATGGGGAAAATGGCACAATCTGGCTCAAATGGCTGAGGGCTGTGTGTCCTCTCTCTGTGGTCCACACACGCACTGGGGTGACTTCCTATGGCCTACCTGCAGCAAAAAACAAACGAAAAAAGGTATGGCTCTCCACAGCCCAGACAAAGTGGCCTGGAAAAACACAACAAAAACTCCCACTTACTATTCTGCTCACGAGCTGCCTCCAAAACTCAGCTGTGAGGAGAATAAGAGCATCTTTTTAAAAATGTAAAAATGACATTTTTTTCCCTTCTGAGCTGCTCTTACAGGCTTTAAAGCATTAATTTCAAAAGCTTCACAAAGGCAGCAGGCATCAAACGGCCCAGGCTGAGTGGAAGCTTGGGGAGGAGAACTGCAAAGTAAATTGTGTGGGTGATGGCTGCAGAGACGCCAAAGCAAGGTTATTTGATTGTTACAAGTCACTGACCATGGCTTGCTTTTAATGATAGAGCCACAGAGAAGAAGAGTTAGAGCAGCTCAAAGAGCCCTGGATTCATATGACCTAAATTTCACCTACATCTTTCTCCTCATGTTTGTGTTGGCTGGGTGATTCTTGGCTTTGGGAGGCAGGAGATGCGAGTTTTGACCTCAGTGCTGCCACTGACGTGCCCTGTGACCTTGGGTAAATCACTTCATCTCCGTGCTTCTCCTCTTATCTTTTTGCCCACTTAGATTCTCTCTCCCTTTTTCCTTGCAGGGTATTTCCCTAATTATACATCTGCACCATGCCTAGCACAATGGAGCTGTGCTCTCAGGTTAGGCGCTGCTATAATCTGAATGAACAATAAAGAAATACTGCACTGAGCACTTCACCAGGACTCTCCTGTTATCTCGGGGCTTCACTGATAACCTTAATAAAAGTCCTTCAAAAGACTGAGCGTTCACACCTACTGCCCAACTGCTTGCTTTTTGTATTGCATTTTGAACATGAAAAAACATCAATTATGATCCCTGGATTGTCAGAAAATGATTTATAGTATTTACTTCTTTCTGAATTATTGGTAACTTATTTTTTTTCTTCCTGAAATCTCAGCAGTAGCTTCAGTACTTCACTGTGCCTAATTTTTGTCAAACTGAGTTGTAAAACAATATGCCACTATATATCTTCTTCATTTTGATATTTTTTCTTTTAACTTTGCTGTTTTGTGTAGATGCAGTTCATGTGTCTGAGAATAGGGACAAAACGTCCTCCAGAATTAACTACACAGTACCTCTGAAATCTACTCTATTTTATCTCCATAAGGATGAGCACCACTGTCAGGATTACTGGGTTTGCCCTGTGATGTCACCAAAATTGGCTATGTTCTCTAAGATCAGCTTTCCCTGTAGATGCTCCTCTATCCAGTTCAAGATGTCAACATCTTAAAAAAAAATTACTATGCCCTTGGAAAAAAAATCTACAGCAACAAAGCATTCACATCAATCCATACCTGCCCTTGCAGCTCCATCTGTTCCAGCCAGAATCCGGGCTGGATTCTTCCAGGAGGTACATATGAAAAACTCATCATCCACAGTTTTGCATTTCACCCATTTCTACAATGCTCTGTCTTTTGTCTTTATATCAGATGTGCTCTCAGAGACCATCTACAACAAACCTTTCACAGCTAGGTCAGCTTTCAGGATCCTGTGTAAATTGTCTGTTCCCAGACTTTGTACATTGGTGACTTTCAGACCCCACAATGCGTTACCTACCTCATATTTAATTCTGATAGCCTCCCTCCCCTGTCCTTTCTGCCCTCCCTCCACATGCTATAGGGTTACAGAACCAAGTTTTTGGCTCCAGGAGAAACAGCTGTCAAAGACAATTTACTACTTTGTGATAAAAGTATAGTATCAGAGAATAACTCAGGTTGGAAGGGACCTCAGGGGGATCATCTACCCGAATGGCATACTAAGAATTTTGGATTATGACCTCAACTTGAGTGAAAAAAAACCCCACCTTATTTATCTGTGAATCACTTCAGGAATCATCAGGACCTAAATGATTTTCAGGTTCTGCTGTTTTGCATTTTAATGAAGGACTGGGACCCGTGTGTATACATTTTCTTAGAAGCCATTACAGTCCTACAAGCTCAGTCCATTTGAAATATAAGGATCTAATCTGTATTTGAGTAGAAGATTGAGAACTTGTTAATAACTTTAAAGTACTTTAATTGTGCTGAGCATCTTTACATTCCAAGCAATTTAGGTATTTATTTGGATTTGTATGCCAGTAATACTTACATGGTATCACACCATAAGTTATTTACATAAATTAAACGTGGGTGATGGAGCCACAAGAAATGAGTCATATTTTTTTTCTATAAAGAGCAGCAGGAGGTAATTGTTTTGATAAGAAATTCAGAAATGAGCTCTGCATTAACACATAGAATTGTACTCAGAAATCAAATTATTTATTCCCATACTCAGGTAAGATCAAGTAAGTTGACTGAGTGGCGTTCCTCAGGGGTTGGTACTGCGACTGGTGCTGTTTAACATCTTTGTCAGCAACATGGACAGTGGGATCGAGTGCACCCTCAGCAAGTTTGCTGATGACACCATGCTGTGTATTACTGTTGACAGGCTGGAGGGAAGGGATGCCATCCAGAGGGACTATGACAGGCTTGAGAGGTGGGCCCCCAGTTCAACAAGGCCAAGTGCAAGGTCCTGCATGTGGGTCAGGGCAATCCCAAGCACAGCTACAGGCTGGGTAGAGAATGGATTGAGAGCAGCCCCGAGGAGAGGGACTTGGGGGTGTTGGTGGAGTCTCAACATGAGCTGGCAATGTGCACTTGCAGCCCAGAAAGCCAACCGTGTCCTGGGCTGCATCAAAACCAGCATGACCAGCAGGTCAAGGGAGGTGATTCTGCCCCTTCTACTCCACTCTCATGAGACCCCATCTGGAGTACTGCATCCAGCTCTGGGGGCCCCCAACATAAGAAGGACATGGAGCTGCTGGAGTGAGTCCAGAGGAGGGCCACGAAGATAATCAGAGGGCTGGAGCACCTCTCCTGTGAAGACAGGCTGAGAGAGTTGGGATTGTTCAGCTTGGAGAAGACAAGGCTCTGGGGAGACCTTAGAGCAGCCTTCCAGTACCTAAAGGGGCCTACAGAAAAGCTGGAGCGGGACTCTTTATCAGGCAGTGTAGTGATAGGACAAGGGGTAATGGGTTTAAACTAAAAGAGGGTAGATTTAGATTAGATGTTAGGAAGAAATTCTTCCCTGTGAGGGTGGTGAGGCACTGGAGCAGGTTGCCCAGAGAGGTTGTAGATGTCCCCTCCCTGGAAGTGTTCAAGGCCAGGTTGGATGGGGCTTTGGGCAACCTGGTCTAGTGGAGGGTGTCCCTGCCCATGGCAGGGGGGTTGGAACTAGGTGATCTTTGAGGTCCCTTCCAACCCAAACCATTCTATGATAACTCACAAACATACCAAACATGGTATTAGAAGGACTGAGCAGTATTTATTCATGCTGTAAAGGCTCACATGCATTCATTCTATTTAAATTTGTCAAAGGAAAATCATTCTGCAAAATGTACTAATGAGAAGTTCTGCAAATATTACTGACCATAATGGGATCTTAAAAAAATCTTACTTTATCAATCTGCAGCTTTATAGTTTATATATAATAGTCCATATATATGTATATATATATAGTCTATATATAATTTATTAATCCCCATGGTCAAGGTAGTATAAAATTTGTGCCTTGTCCTAACAAGTAAGGAAATTAGCATACATAGAGAAACTGAAATTTTTTCGTTGTCTGCTTGTTTACAAGGAAATAGAGCAACAGAGTTAGAATTATTTTTTCTTAACACCCAAATCTCATACTTATTCATCTGAACCAACATGTTTCAACACGCCACTGAAAAAAGATAAGAGTTATTGTTAGCTATTTCATGTCTGGGTAAAAATAAAGTGGGAAAAATCGCAGTATCTTTTCTTAAATGGCCAAAAAAGGGAAAAAGTTAAAAACAAGCCTAGAAACCGGGCCAGTTGGTGCTTTATTTAGTGGTTCGCTTTCCATTAGCTCACCCTGCTTTTGTAAACTTTGGAGAGGAATGCTGTGTTATAACAGTAACGTTTGCTTTGCTTTTTACAGTTACATATGTGTGCAATGAAAAACAACTGTACTTTGTGAGTTTGAAATATAATTAACAGATGGTCTGAAAGGTAAATGGTTCCTTCTAATTATGTCTAAAAACCAGTCATGAAGTAAGCAAAGTGATTTATATAGAGTAACTATAACAAATATCTGAGGAAATATATAGAGGGTCTCCCTGTTTCCTTCTGTTATTTTAAAAGAATTAACTGTAGAACCTTTAGAATATTTCCAACAAAATTAAGTTTTGGAAAAAAGTGTAACATTTCATTGAAGCCAAAGGCTTTGCTCAGGGATCCTGGCTCAAGAGGAAGGAGAGGCAGGTTCAAGTTTTTACTGCATCAGCTTCATATCAAAATTTGCCCTCTCATATCACTCCACTCTAGATATGTAAACCTAATTTTCCACATTCCCATGTAGTCCTCCCCAGCCATTTACAAACTGGCTGCAGGACAAACAGAAATAGTAAGCAAAATTTCCAAATTTGGATATTTCAATTAAATCCAATTATTAGCTTTTGGTTGGCAATCAAGATATTTTTTTATACAGTGAACAAAGCTATTGTTTTTTTCCTTGGCTTTTAAAAAAGGTTTTGTCAAATTATAGACCTGAGTGGAATGATATACCTTCCTTGCCCTTTCCAGGCTGGGTTTTCTAGCTGGACCAAATTTCACAAAGTGCACCAATTACTAATTTTAGTAAATTGTGCCTCAGCAATTAAGCTGAGCCTTCAGAGGATCCCCACTTTGAGTTCCTCTGAGTGTTCAGAATGGCATGTCCCCATTGAAATGTGCTTTGCCTGGGACACAGCTCACCGAGACAAAAGAGACAGAATATTCCACAGACAGGAGACATCCTTTCAGTAAAAATGAAAAGCTGTTCAGTTTTAAATTGAAGCTTCCCACAAAAAACAGTTTCAGTGGAAAGTTTTTTGGACAAGTCCTAAATAATCAGCACTCCCAAAGTTTGCCAGGAAAAAGGGCAGACCAACATTGTTTATTGACCATATAAGCACTTATCTTTGTTGAAGTTTATATGGGTTGGAAACTGTAGACTGAACAAATGTAGAGTTTTAGAGTAGTGTTAGTTCAGTCACTAAAATTGCATAATGTTATTTGCATAATCACTCCCGTACCAGTAACTACTTGATACCTCCGCAGTTACGGTGGTAGTTTTTTTGAACGCATAAAAAAGGAATTACAGAACCTGCTTCTCCTCCCTTCTCAGTTCCCTGTCGATATGGAAAGGGCCCATTATCTCAGGCAGGCACCCAGGGATGTGCACTTCAACAAAGGGTTATGGTCTGTGTTCATTATATGCAAATTTGCTAGAGCATTAATCTGCTAGGCATTAACATAATATCAGTTGGTGCGTTGGGGTAATTCTCATCTGCTCCAAAACATTCCTCATGTAAGCAAAACGGTTTAGCTACACAGAGAAATGATGAAATAATTCATTTTGGATCTAACCATATAAAAACCAGCAACTATGAACCAGAGTTGAACAAGACCAGACTACATCTGCACAAACCACTGCCTTACAGGCAGTTTAGCCATTTAAATAATCAAATTAAACAAGATAGCCCGGAATGCATCTTGCTTAACTTGATTACTTAAATAAGCAGCCATCTAACATGTATGATACAGATGAAGGTTTTTCCTTAAATTCTTCTTCTTTTCATTTTTCAATGCCAGAATTGTTTTGAGTCTTGTGCTTATTTCATGTTATTGCTCTGCTAGAGTATCGTTATGTAGAGATGTGGGGGATGGGGCAGAAGTTAATATAAATTATAATACAAGTACAAGCTGAACTCAGTGTTTACAACTT
This sequence comes from Aramus guarauna, assembly GCA_013400195.1. Lineage (NCBI taxonomy): Eukaryota > Metazoa > Chordata > Aves > Gruiformes > Aramidae > Aramus > Aramus guarauna. The sequence goes on along the minus strand of VXBL01005986.1, from coordinate 139,772 downwards.
GATACTAATCAGCTAAAGGGAGTACATTAGCATCCCTGTTTATACAGTTATTTTAGCCACAGGAGAATGCATTCGTTGCTAGAGGAATACAGCTGAAATCTATCAAGATTAGGAGGCAAGGAAGGATATCATAAAAAGGCTGAGTGCAAGCCCTAGCAAGTTGAAATAATCCAGTTCTTTGTTTGAGGTCAGGGTCCTAATTTCATTAAAGGTATTTTTGTCTTTAAAAAATGAAATGCTTTTTACTATTTTTTGTTAAACAGAAAATGCTTTATTTAAGGTCTGATTCTAAAGGAGGGGTGTGTGTGTAAAAGCTGCTTTACACATGGGAACTGTCCTACTGACTTTGAAGGGATGAAAGGCTTGAGAAAAGTTATGTATGCAGGAGAGTGCTTAGGAACTGTGATTGCTGATGGGCTCATTGGTAAGTACCTGTGTGTATCTTTGCTTAGAGCTTTAGATAATTATAGCTACAAGAATTGTACTACAGTAAAATTAGTAAGAGCAAATCATGTTTAATTGGGGTGGAATGTTTTTTTACAATGACCTTATCTAGAGATTCTCTCCTACTGCAGAGCACAGGACACATATCTTGAGAAGAGAAGACCCTTAATTTTGATACCTGTGTAATATATGTAGGAGTAGCATGACCAGCAGTTGATTCTTCTCCCTGGCAACGCAGGCCTGTGGAGCTTGACCTAGTTTTCAGCACACACATCAGTCCTGACAGCTGGGTCTCTAAGACCTTCCCAATATTTGCTTTCACCACACAGCTTCAGATCCCACTCTCTTTACTATGTGACTCTGGAAAGCCCGTGTGTGTATATTGCTGTGATATTCATGCTATGTATGTCTGGGCACTGTCAGCTGGATAATGTGCTCTTCTACCAGCTGTATTTTGCTCTGTGTGATCTGACTGTTGTCATTCCCCTCCCAAGCTGCTCCCATATTGAGGGTGGAAGACTGACTGTGTAGACAGGTTGTGGGCAGTATTGGGAGTAATGGCTATATTTGTATTTATGCTATGAGTGTGTGAGGAAGGAAGAGAGTTGTTAAAATAATACTCTTTCCTTTGTATCAATGTGCAACATATGGTGAATTTGTAAAGAAAGGAAAAATTTGTAAGATGCTTAGTGTAGAGAACTGTGTGAGCTGGCAAGGTAACTGAACGAGGAGCTAAGATTCCTGGATTTAGTATTTGCCTCCTTCTACTGTAAGACCTTGAAAAGTAATTTCATTTCTCTATGCTGCCATTCTCCCTCCCACCTGCTATCTTGTCAGGTTAGCCAGCAAGCTCCTGGCGGAGTTTTCACTTTTTCACTTGATAATCATACAGTGATGTTCATTGTGGGGATATGGTTACCATGGTATAAAAAGGGACCATCCATCAATGGAGCTATAGTCCCCGACTGCACAGCTATTCCTGACATATGAGGAAAGTCTTTTATTATAAACCTCCAATGAAAAAATCTTCAAGTTAATGTAGTTGATTGTTTTTGGCATGCCAAGAGCTCACCACATTTACCCTGAAGAAACTAGGCAGGTCAAGATAACTCTGTGGTGCATCTGATTCTTCCTGTCCAGCCATGGTCCCTAGGTGCTGCTGTCCTACCAGCAAGTAGGAAACTATCCTGAGCGAGGAGAGCTGTAGAAAAGGACCTGAGTAGTATTGCTTCACAAATGCAGATTCCATTTTCCTAGGTCAAAATGCATTTAACAGAGTTAAGTAGGAATAGGTAACTAGAAGAATGTCTTGTTCTTTCTGGTTTATCAGCTTCAGGAGATTTGTCATGTTCTGCATATATTTTTCCTCCTGCAGCAAAGATTCCAATATGAAAGGAAAATAAAATGCTAGGCTTATCTCATTCCAAAGTTATTCTGACTTTGTAAATTTGATTTTAATGTAAATCTAAGAATGAGATATCCTTTCCATCGTTAAGTTAGAATAACCTTCCCTACTCCCCACCCTGCACACATACACACCCTAGTGCTGGTAGTTGTAGTAATTAGCTCAATGTGCTAATGAGAGTTTCCAGGGAAAATGCTGACAGACTTAATTAATGGGTGAATTTCACTTTAATAAATGTATAGGCAATTTTCTAAATGCAGATGGCACCGTCCACACTGATAGGGGCTCAGCCTAGTGCTACTTAATACAGTAAGTGTATGGGGAAAGTGGTTAATTTGTAAAATGCTTCATGATACTGATTAGAAGAGAAATAATGCTTATGTTTGCTTCCCAATGCATTATTCATTTTGCCACAATTTGGACTTGTGGCGTCCTTTTATATGTTCACCATTTCCAGACCTGTCCATTGAATCATGAGAAAGGAATGAACGTGCAGTGTCATTAGAGCAGAGTCTCACACGTTTTTTCTGCAAGCCTGTGCCTCCCATCAGTCACAAGGTTTATTTTGTATCATAAAAGCAAAGGTTAGCATTGGGACCCTCACTTTGATTATAACACAGGCTAAGGAGTGTGACATACATTAAAACATTTCATTGCGAGCACTGATCCTGCCCTTGCAGGTCCAAGGAAACTTGGACCCTCTTGATGTTTGCCCATTCTTATGGTCAGTGCTTCTCTGTAAAAAATGGTATTTATTAGCTTGATTTTGTCATGCAACATTCCAAATCTGAATATAAGGACAGAAAAACAACGTTCTTACCTGTCAAATCCCAGTACATTTCAGGAGATTTCAGCAGGTAGAGACATTCTTCCTTGGTGTACCCTTCTGGCTTAGCAATAATTGTTTGTGTGCATTCATTTACACTTTTATATTTCTATATCCATTCCTGCTTATATACTTGGGGAAACATATTTTCAGTTTCTTAAGCTAGAGGTTGCATCACCATCTTTGTTTGTAATAGCACTTGATTTCTTTCTTATGCTATTTGTATCTAATACCTTTTACAACTCATCTGTGCCTCTGTCATATCTTGTGACAATGATTTCCACAATATAAGTAAAATAGTACATTTCTCTTTCTTTTAAAACTTATTATTCTTTGAGAAATAGCAAATAGCCATCACAGCTTGGTAGGGGTTAGAAGGGACCTCTGGAGATCATCTAGTCCAAGCCCCCTGCTAGAGCAGGGTCACCCAGAGCAGGTTGCACAGGATCGTGTCCAGGCGGAATTTTAATATCTCCAGAGAAGGAGACTCCACAACCTCTCTGGGCAGCCTGCCCCAATGCTTGGTCACCCTCACAGTGAAGAAGTTTTTCATCATGTTCAGATGGAACTCCTGTGTTCCAGTTTGTGCCCTTTGCCCCTTGTCCTGTCACTGGGCACCATTGAGAAAAGTCTGGCCCCATCCCCTTGATGTCCACCCTTTAGGTGTTTCTAAGCGTTGATGAGATCCCCTCTCAGCCTTCTCTTCTCCAGGCTAAACAGCCCCAGCTCCCTCAGCCTTTCCTTATATGAGAGATGCTCCAGTCCCCTCATCATCCTCGTAGCCCTCCACTGGACTCTGTCCAGTAGTTCTCTGTTTTTCCTGAACTGGTGAGCCCAGAACTGGACACAGAACTCCAGATGTGGCCTCACAAGGGCAGACTAGAGGGGAAGGATAACCTCCCTCAACCTGCTGGCCATGCTCTTAATGTACCCCAGGATACCATTGGCTTTCTTGGCCACAAAGGCTCATGGAGAGCTTGTTGTCCACCAGGACTCCCAGCTCCTTCTCAGCAGTGCTGCTTCCCTGCAGGTCATCCCCTAACCTGTACTGGTACTTGGGGTTATTCCTCTCCAGGTGCAGGACCCTACACTTGCACTTCTTGAATTTCATTAGGTTCTTCTCTGCCCAACTCCCTAGCCTGTCCAGGTCATTCTTTGGGAAAACAAATGACATTGAGAAGCAGCAAAAAGCCAATGTAATTAATAATTTATCTTTTCACTGTCTTAGCCCTGTTCGTTCATTCTTTTTTGTAACTTTCAGTGTCCTCATATTCCCAGAAAAGCCATTCCATACCTTTAGTAGCCTTATCTCATTGTTGGTCAGCTCTAGGACATGCTTTTAAGGTAGGGAGACCAGAACTGTATACAGTATTCAAAGTTTTACTACCTCTGTACTATGGCATAATGGTGTTTTCTGTTTTCCTCTGTTCTTTTCCTAATAACTTCTGACATCATATTTACCTTCCTGACCACCACTGAGTAATGAGCTGGTATTTCAGAGAGCTATTCATAGATCTCTTCCCCAGTGATAACAGCTAATTTAGAGCCCATCACTGAACATACATAGCTAGGATTGTTTTCCCCCATGCACATTATTTTGCATTTATCAATGTTGAATTTCACCTTCCATTTTTATCCTCAAAGTCACTCCATGGCATAAAATCCATCTGCAGCTCTTCATAGCCAGTTGTCATTGTTACTCCCTGACAACTTTGCAACATCAGCAAACTTTGTCACCTCACTATTCACCCTTTGTCCAAACCACTTACAAAAACGTTGGTGAGCACAGCTCCCCAGTGGTTATCTCTTTCATTGTGAAAAACTGTCTCATCTCTTCCACCTTTTGTTTCACATTTTTTTAACCACTTTAGATTAGTTATTAATCCTCATAAGAGGATCTTTCATGACAGGTCCCTTTCTGTAAGAACCTTCATGAGGAACCCAAGTGAGAGCTTTTTGGGGAAAAAAAAAAAAGGAAAAACTTAGCAGTATGAAGTTCCTTGTGCACAGAGGAGAAAGTACTTACGAAGGTGGGTGAAGCAAAGCTCCTGCTGACTTCATCATACCTGAAGGTAAGATGCAAGCAAATGGGAAATGAAATATGAGGCAACTCTTTGGTTGAACAGACACTCCACGGAGTCAGGGTGTTCTCCCAGGCAGCCAGAGAACCTCAGTCCTTGCAGAGCTTCAGACCCTGATTGGAGAAGTCCCTAAGGAACCTGATCCAGTTTTTAAATTATGCTTTCCAGTAGTCAGTGCAAAGTTCCAAACCTCTATCCACAGCAGCTGCAACTCTGGATATTTTATTTGTCAAGTTGTCCTGTAACTGTCCTGGCCAAAGATAGTGTTGGTCTAACCTTCTGTGATGGTCCCCTTGTGCAACCCAAATCATGTCTTTGAGCAGCATTGGCATATGAAATCATTTCATGTCCCTTGTTTTAGATAGCAAATTATCCTTCTCCCAGACAAATCTGATATTGTCATCTATTACCACAAATTATTGTAATTAGAGATGGTTTGCTATTAATGGGCTGTAACAAAGTGAATCACTGTTTAATTCAAGCTGCCATTTTGTGATTTAGTCATGACTTGCCTGTGTCCAGGCCAGCAGCAAAGGTGATGTATGAACTGCACTGTCTAGAGAGTGCTGTGAGCTCCTCAGGTGGAACCGGGGTTCTGGGGTGCAGTTGATCACCCTGGCACACCTGGTACGGAGAAGGTGTTTTACTTCTCAACTGAAAGGGCACAGCAGTGTGAGCAGAGAGGCCCACTGAGGAAAGATTCAGCTCTTCTCCGATTCTCTCACTGCTCTGTGTGCAGCCACCTTGGCAATAACTCCCCTAGGTGCAGGGCAAGACCCCCAGTCAAACTTGAGCAGCTGTGCACTGTTCACCCCATCTTACCCCTCCTTGGGGGGCCACCACTTTCCTCAGAACTCAAAGCATTGCTCAGACTACAAAGACTTGTAATCCCAGGGGTTAAAAATATATCTGTGGTTTTTGTTCCTCAAATAACCACAGTGAAAATTTTCAGAATTTCATTTAAAGAGTTTGCTTTATTTTTTTTTTTATGTATAGATCTTAATTTGTTTGGAGATAAAGGGCATGGACCACAACATCACAAAACAGTTACATTCCATGTTTCTTCTCAATCTTCATCACAAAGTGTAACAATGTACACTGCATACTACTTCCATCTTTATCATACTGATTTTAAAATAAACCCACCTCCTTTAAGAAGTCTTACATTATTAGGAGTTCAACACAAGATGCATTAGCTAAGCTTAAAGTGTGGGGGGGGTGTGTGTGAACAATGTTAAGGTTGTGAAGTCTTTTGTGGACACACACATCCCACTTTGGTCCTGACTGACCCTGCTCAAGGGTGTTACTGTATGAAGCAGTCTCAGCAGCTGCTGTGAATTGCATTTCTCTTGTTCCAAGCCATGCTTTGTCATACCACCCATTGAATTGTACAGGAACTATGTCTATGCTGTGAGTTGTGACTGCAAATCTTATCTGACTTAAATATTTTGCAGGTTTTTTAGAAGCAAAGCCAAGAGCCCTGACTCAGTTCACAATGTGGCTGCAAAACGGTTGCTCCAGAGCCAAGACGTAACATGGTACCAGGTGGGCAAAGGAATGTGCTGCAGGAGGGAGGGGGCAGAGATGCGTTGCTGCTCCCCACAAAGCCACAGCCTCATGTGGAGACGGTTCTCCATCAGTCACTGCTCTCAGCCCTTTCATTCCCACCCACCATGCTACCACCTGTGCTGTACTGGTTTGTGATTCTGCTGAGCCAGAGAGCTGATACAGCTGAAAAATTACTTTGCAAAAAAGTGGGTTATTTTTTATCCAAGTACAGTGGCTCTGGTCACCCTGTGTTGCACAAATGACTGTGCTGGCACAATTGGTGGGCAGAGTAGAGCAGAAGCAAGTGCTGAAGATGGAGTTGGGAGGAAATATGGATTGACTGTCTTGTTACTGGCAATGTAGAAATGTACACAATATAAATATATTTGAAATGTATAGAGCCCAAGAACCAGGCTCTATGCTCTCCATGTCCCCCACGGTGCTACCACATACCCCATATCCAGGGTCCTTCATGCAGCATTGCCCCACCATTGCTCAGGTAATGCCCATGCATGGGCAAGTATTAATGATCAGCTGGCTGGTGGTAACACCCTCAGTGGTAGCACTGAGGTGAGATAGATGACACTCTCAGACTCCAGCAACACCAAGAAACATGCCTCAGTTGCATGTTGTGTCACAAGGTATTGCAGAAATGTTTTGGGTGGCTGCAAGTGGGGGCAGAGAGCTTGCTTTTTTCTCTTGACTAACCTAGTGTCTAATGGTGGAGGTGGCAGCACAAAGCAGACCCTGTCTCCTGAAAGGAACACATGTGTCCTGGGTAGGTGTTGCTGAGAGTATCATAGCCTGAGGGCCTGATTGTTTGCTATCATGAACATCTGGACTTGTGATACTGCAGGGGTGTTGGTGTGCCCCCTTCGCTACCCTGGCGCCCAGGGAAGAGCCCACACATGGACAGAAGAGTCATTGGCTGCTCCCAACATCTGAGACTCTCCATGTAGTTGTCCCTCATATAGACTCCATGGCTGTTGTGTGTATTAAAATGCCCAGATGAAACACTACAGCGGCTCACTAATGCATTCATGTTAACACTGTTCCCTCTGGTCTCTAGCTAAAAGCCATTTCCAAGATAAGAGAGACAGGACAAAGTCAATGTTTCAGTGTCAGCTGGCCATGTGTATGCATTTCCTCTCTTCACTGTGGGTCAAAAATCAATGCTCTAGCCCTTCCCATGAGCTCAAGGCACATGTGGCAGGTAAGTTGTGGAAGGTGACAGCCCATGGCTGCCTCTGAGCCCTCTGTCTTGGTACAGTGACTGTCCCCTCTGTGTGTGCCACCAGGGCTCTGCAGGGGTAGGGGCCAGCAGGTCCTTCCTGCACCCCCAGAGCAGGCAGGTTGGGGTCCCCTCTGGTGTGGCAGGAGCTGCTCATGTCCTCAGATGCAGGTAAATCAGAAATCTGGATCTCTAGACAGTTGCTTTCCTTAACCTGCTGAACCAAGTCATAGCATCCCACATCACCCAAACACTGACATGAGACTCTCTGACCAAATAATTTCTCAGTTTAAGGTGTTTTTTTTTTTCCAAGCTGGCTGTAAATCACACAGGTTGAGTGTGTCCTCCCCTAGATCTCTCTCAGGCCAAGAACACCTAGGTGGACAAAGCACAACTCTTCAGTGAGTGTCCCCAGCCCTGAGGGTGGCAGAGCCCCAGTGGCAACTAATGTGGGTGCTGGGACATTCTGGGCATGGCTTGGCCACCCAGGGCACGGAAGCTTTATGTGGTAACAGGGCACTGGATGGATGCTCAGTCAGCCCATCGCTGCCTGTGCACATAGCATTAAAAGGAAAAAGCAACCTACTGTCACAGGGCATGAAATTGGGCATGTTGGGCATGAAATACGCTCCATGGCAAAGCCTTTCCAAGGACACCTACTCACAGGGGTAGCAAATGTGGACTGCAGTCTCTGGACCCCCCTCTGCAGCCTTCTCAAGAGGCTTCTCTGGAGAAGGGTGTGCAGAGAGCAGGAAGAATTACTGGGATTAAAAAGCTCCATCAGTGCAGGGATGGTAATTACTGGCAGGTAATCCGTTCATCTAGGAGCAACTGTGTCCGCTAGTTGTTATTTTTAGTTGTTTCTATGGAAGGGAACACACTTTTGCCCATCTTCAGAAGGGAATAGTGGTGGATTTCTCCTGGGGGAAGGAGAGATGCTTAGAGAGAAATTAGGAGGCTACAGCTCTTCCACTAGTACAACCTGGCATACTCTGTGCTGTGCATCATTTTCCTGGGAAAGAGGCTGTGTGTCTGCACCCATCCTGGAGAAATATAACAAGCAGCTATTAGCATTGTGTCTGCAGGTCACTGAGCACTGCACTGGGCTGGTTGTCAGCTCTGCACCAGGTTCCTGCTGCCTGCGCTCTTCGGGTGGAGAAGTCCTTGAAAATGCATCCATTTCTTAAAATTGAGAGACTTGGTGGAATTAATCTGACAATAACTATGTAATAGGATCAGTTTGGTGGCATTTGGTTTGCCAGTAGACTGATGTATTTGTCATTGTGCTCACAAACCTCCTTTTTCACGTTGATCGCTTTGGATTTGGGTTTGCTGCTGCTTAAGTTACTGTGCTAGCCCGTGCCTCAGAGTGCCTTGTGCCAGGCTGCTTGCAGACTCCTAAAACAGTCTTATTGCCCTGATCTTAACAAGCTCACATCAGGGCTTAATTCTGTCTGTAAGCAAGGGGAAAGGAAAAATAGTGGGAGGAGGGGATTTCTTCATCCCTACCCAGGTTGTGCTTCTGGGCTGTAGAGGGAAAACTTAAACCCAAACTCTGAAAAGTCCAGTCACCACTTGGTTTTCTGGGTTATTCAAGCGAGGATCTGTTACAAAGCATCAGCTTGCCGGACAGAAAATCCGATCGTTGTTAGTGGCTTGCTTTGTGCCATGCCAGAGGGACCCACGAAGAGAATTCGGGTTTTTGGGGGGCTGCAAAGGCGGGTGGGGAGGGGAGGGGAAGAGCCAGCCATAGTAACATTGCCACCCTGTATCTCCTGCTAAAGCATGAAGAAATGGGGAAAACCCCTGTTTTATCTTTTCCTGTGCCCTCACTAGCATGCCTGCAGCTTTTCCACCATCTGTCTGTGTGTCTGTCTCTTTCCTTAACACAATACAAGTTTTGGCAAGAGGCGGGATGAATGATCTAAAAAAGCACATTCCTTTCCTTGCTTGGGTCTCTTCTTGCATAAGTAGTGTTAATTTTCACTACTATTACACAAAGTCAATGCTAAACAGCATCCACTGAGGAAACGCCAGAAGCCGAGCTGGTGGCGGAACAGCTGATGTGCTAGACGTGGGGCCGGTCCGCCTGGCGCGCGGCTGACGCTTGCTGGCTGGGTCTGCTGTTCTGCACCGAGGGCGGCCGCCGTGTCCATCACTGCCAAACCCAGAGCTAACCTTGAGCTGTCTTTATCGGAGACAAAGATGAGTGTGGACATCTGTGGGGTTTCATCTGTTTATAGTGGAATGAGAAGAGTTGGTATTTAAGGATGTATCTGGATCTCCCATGATAAATCTCTCCCTTCCTGCCTCCACTGCACTTCTGCGGATGTAGAGAAGACGTCACAAAAAATCCTGGTTTATCAGAAATTTCACAAGGTATATTTTATTTACAGAGCTAAAAGTCTGGAAAAATCAGCAAACATGATACAGTCGTGCTGTTTAAGCATTTTCTCCATCAGAGTCCTTTCTGACTTGTATCTTAGGTGTGTGCCCAGTTGAGCTCCCTGCTGACCTAGCTCTTCAGCCTGCAGATCCCTCTCATAAATTTGCAGTATGTAAGGGCAAAAAGAGAACCTCGAATCACCTCGGCAGCCTGCCTGTCTATCACAGGCTCTTACACTTCATTTGCTTACCTCTGTCTGGAACCCAGTTACTTGTGTGGGAATACGGGCATCCAGCCTTGAGCTGGAGATAGCTATTACCTTTGGCACTGAGAGTTAATGGTTAAGCACCCTGGTTGGGGGAGATCTGCACTCCGCTTTCAAGCTGAATTTGTGTGGCTGCAGCTTCATTCCTTAGTTCTGGCTGTGACTTTCTCCTCTATATCATACAGTCCCTTTGCAAAGCCTTGGGGGGGGTGTGTCAAATTCGTACAAATTGTAGCAAGGTCAGGTCTTAATATCCTTTATAAGCGCTTCAGGTTTTTCACAGCAGTGTTTTCTTGAAATTTTGAAATAGTGGTGGGTGGGTTTGGTTTTTTTGGTAACTTAAATATTGAACACCTTTCAAAATTGCAGAGGCTAGAAGTGGATACAGTGTTAGGGTCATCAATGTGCACAGTAAAAATATCGCTTCCAGCCTCTGTTGGATATGCAAGGATCACAATAGCCCTTTAGGCACACAAGGGACATGTTTTTCCACTTTTCCCCTGAATTTCTCATCCCTCTTTGGACACAACCCCACTGTTCTGCTCCTTTCCCTACTGCTCTGCATCTGGTTCTGAGATTCAAAAGCTTTTTCTTCGTAGGGCTTGGCAGACTGAAATATCCAGCTTATGGTGCATGGTTGTCCTGTGCCTTCCACCAGTCCCTGGGCCACCTGGCAAGGTGCTGCTCTCCTGGCCACCAAGACGACCACCAGACCCTGCTGTCTCCTGGCAAAGCCATCCTCTCCTGCGCACACGGGCTGAGTGCTCCAGCGCTGCTGACAGCTGCTTACTGAGGGGTCAGCAGCTGGCTCATCGCTCCTTTCAGGTGTGAAATTTTTAAAATAATTTCTAAGAAATGCCTTTTAGCATCTTTTAGAGATGGAGTGATGCAAGAATCTCTCCGTATAATGGAGATGCAGGACAAAGCACAGGGACCAAAGACAGTAATGAGACAGAAACCAAAGGTCCCAAGGGCTCTGAGTGACTGAGCTCACCATGCCCTTGCTGTGTGCTGGCTGCTGGGCTCCAGCTGCTCCTGCGAGAGCTTTTAGGCAGTGGCAAGGCAATGGACATCAGCCTCCTTGGCAGAGACAGAGGCCCAGCCCAACCACGATGTCTTGTCTTTGACAAGCAGTGGAAGAACAGGCTCAGACAACTCCTGCAGCCCAGACAGGAGGGTGTAAGCTGGCCCAGCACACTCACCTGGTTGGGTTTTACATCTGTGCTGGGGGCCTGAATAATTGTTGTGATTTGCAGAGGTCCCCCAGCAGCTGCTCCAGCATTTTATAAATCCTCCCTTAGGAGGCTACTGTAGAAACCCATTTAAGAATCATCCTTGTGTAAGAGCTCAAGGGACCTTTGCTCTTGCCTGTGCATCCCCATGCAACCTGAGCATCTCCAGCCTTTGCAAGCAACTGTGAGCAGGGTGGACGGTTCGGCCTTCCCTAAATTGATGAATGCATAGTCCGTCGCAAGGACATTGAGGCAAATTTGTGCTGCTGCAAAAAGATGCAGGTCCTGTTAAATCCAGTGCAAAACCAGGTGTATAAACCAAAGCTGAATTTCAGCTGGAGTCTCTTTATTCTGTAATACGTTACTAAATGGATTGTCAGATCTGATATTCTCTCATAAATGTGTAATTAAGAAAAAAGCAAACCTCTGCTTCATAAAATCCCTGACTGATAGTACTAATAAAATGTCATAAATGCAATGAATGTTGTGATAATGCTTTTAGAGACTAATTGCCTTTCATTATCATTAGTACAGAACTGATCAGCACCCAGACTAAGATACTGCTGTGCTGTGGTGGTGTTGTCAGATGCAGGACAGGAACTGGCCAGGAGGAAGGGGTGAATCATAGAATGGTTTGGGTTGGAAGGGACCTCAAAGACCATCTAGTTCCAACCCCCTGCCACGGACAGGGACACCCTCCACTAGACCAGGTTGCCCAAAGCCCCATCCAACCTGGCCTTGAACACTTCCTCTCCCAGAAAGGAGGGGTCTTTGTATCAGTGGCTGGGTTTGGTACCTTCCTCACCTATCCCTGGACCGGAGACCACCTTGCAGCCCTGGGAGTGGGGAGCCCTGTCCCCAGGCCCTTGGGAGTTCACCAACACATGTTCTCTCATGTACGGTGTGCCCTCTGCCCTGTGGAGCCTTACCCTTGTGGCAGGGACCTGAGCTTTGAGGATCATGGCTTCCACCATGGCAATTTGGGGAGCCCCCAGCTCAACCCCTCAGCTGTGTTTGAGGCAAGGAGGATGAGGCCTATGGCTTAACTTGTGTGGTCCCAGGCAGGGATGCAGGCAGAGCTTTGCTTTTACTACTCCCCCGGCATCACACCAGTGAGCTCTCCCTGCACCCCATGCTGACCCCTACACCCCAGCTGTGCAGGGTCTTCATCATAGAATCACAGAATGGTTTGGGTTGGAAGGGACCTCAAAGACCATCTAGTTCCAAGCCCCCTGCCATGGGCAGGGACACCCTCCACTAGACCAGGTTGCCCAAAGCCCCATCCAACCTGGCCTTGAACACTTCCAGGGAGGGGGTATCCACAGCTTCTCTGGGCAACCCTGTTCCAGTGCCTCACCACCCTCACAGGGAAGTTGGAGATGGTTGCATGGAAATTATGTGCAAATATGCAAATTATTTCATTACATTGCTGGCATGAAATGCCAAACACAGAGCAAATAAAAGCTTGGCAGCTACAGACATGGGGAAAGTGAAAATGAGTTCAAAGATGGATGCTAAGCCCTCTTGTCCTTCTCTTGCCTTCTGTGTGAGTGAGCTGTGGGGCAAAAAAACCACCAGTGTGGCCTGAGAAAGCGTGACATCTCCACCTAGCTTTCCACGGCTGCCTCCATCATGTTTGGTTAATGCAGCTGAACACCAGCACTTTGGCTGGAATTTATTCACATATCGAGCTGTATCTGTGCTGTGTTTGCAGTACGTGTGTGTTCTTCCTGGCCTCATGTGGTAAATTGTGAGTGGTAGAAAGAAGGAGGGACCAGGAGCTTCTGTTTTCTTTATCCTCCAAAGCAACAAGTCAAGACGGGCAGTAGGAAAATATTTTTATTGCATAATTTGTGGTCTAACACAGTAGTTCTGGGGCTCAGGAAGGACCCGCAGAGGGTGAGACATGCACTAGTGAAACACCCGGAGTTACAATGCCGAGGAAGTTTTGAGAGAATACGAATAAATCTTTCCAGCACACGTATTTTCCCACCCCTGTCGGGTGTGATGCTGGCTGTTGGTTAGATGGCTGTACCGATTCGACGCTGAGGCCGGAGGCTGCTGGTGCTGATCTGGCATCGCTCTCGCCCCTGCTCCAAAATCCTAACCTGGGCTGGCTTCTGCCTGCCTTGTCCAGCATCACCCTCCGAGCTTCAGCAATTAGATCATTTAATAAACCATCTCATTTGGGGCTGTTTTGTGTAAAGCATTTTACCCGGCTTTATTTCTCGCATTGCTTTGTATTCCTTCAAACTCCAACCCCGCAAATCGATGCGGTGCCGCTATTGTTGCCTCTAAAATGTTTACTCCTGGCTCTCTTTAGGACCTAAAAGGCTGAAAACTGCATCGTAATTGCCCAATTAGTCCTAATGCTGCGTAGTGTTGACTGTTTAGTTACCATATATTGTGTACAGAACTAATTGTGGTGAAAGTAAATGAATGTGAAGGAAACAAACAAGCTACTAGAAAATAATTACTTGGAGTGTTTCTTTTTAGTACCTGTACAGCAGATTTCATTATAGTCAACAGCTTCTAAAGCTGCTTGAAATAGCGGTATTTGTCATTTTCATAGAAACTTGATAATGACATTAATTTATCTTAATGGTCTGCTCTATTGTTATAAATAGTAAAATTAGCTTAAATTGTCTTGCTTTTGCTGGTTTTGGATGGCTCCAAAGGGCCCCACAACAGCAGATGAGTAGATAATTTGGTGTGCTTGACAGATTTCCAATAATTTGTTATGTGGAACATGAGGTAATGCTAGTGCCATTAATGTTCATTTTCCTCTAAATTCATTACTGCCCTTTTCCCTTTTATCTTTTTTAATGTCTGGGCCATTTTTCTATATTTCAAGTGGAGCTACAAAGCCTATTCATATTCAGCTATAGTAGCTATTAACATTCTGCACATAGAGAACATCATGTAGAAAAACAACTCTTTATGAAATGATGAGGCTGGTGGCTATTTATGCTGGAAAGTAGGCAAAATGGGTTGTTTGCTGGTATTAGGGATTGGCTGTAATTAAGTCAAATGTAATTTTAAAGAAATTTAAATGTTTTCATTTTTATAGCCAAGGTAAAACACAATTCAGGGAAATTCTAAGAAGGTGTAAATGCATTAATAAAAACTATTTTCCCTGTTTTCTGCCACTCCTGTTTAAACTTCACTGAGGATTTTATGCACGGCTAGTTATTTGAACAATATTTTCTACCCAATTTAAACCTAATTAGTCTTGGAAAGTATTAAAATTAACAGTACTTTTATGTGGGTTTGCTGATATGGTAATGATCTGAACAAACAGGAGAGCTTTCCATCAGGGAAGGATTATTTTGCTGTCTTCTCCTTTTCTTTCTTTTTACTTTTGTACCTAAACAACACTGGCATCCTCTTCCCCTCCAGGTCCAAAGACGCTGAGCGACAGAAGGGGAGGAAGGGGATGAGGTTTCGCTCTCCGTATCTTGCCAGCATGTACGTAGCGTGTATGAAAACCCAAGCAGAAGCAGCGAGACACGAGGGTGGCTGCCATGGGGTGACTGGGGGGGATGCCGACACCCCAGCCGTGTCCCCGGCATGTGGCAGGGGAGCAGGAGCAGGCCACGAGGGGAGAAGAGCTTTGGTCTGGGGGGAGGATGCCCTTGCTCCAGCCCTGGTGATCCTCGCTGGTGAATGGTGGTGACCCCTGTTCAACCAGATGGGAGGGGGATGACCCTGCGGGCACCCCCTTTCTGCTGGAAAGCGCTGGATGAGCTGTAGATCTTGGCAGGCCAATGTGAATGCTTCCACTAAAGTATGTCTTTTTAATTAAACTTCAAAGAGAAAGCGCTCCTGAGTGATGAAAGTATTTTTGAAAATTGCCACTTTATGAAATCTCAGAGTTGTGTCTCAGAAAAAGCTTCATTTGGAACATTCTTCATTTTTTAATTAGTTTTACATTATTTTTAGTGTTCACAGAATCACAGAATGGTTGAGGTTGGCAGAGACCTCTGGATCTTATTTGGTCCACCCCCCCTCCAGCACGAGCAAGGCCACCTCAAGCTGGTTGCCAAGGACCACGTGCAGAAGGCTTTTGGATGTCTCCAAGGTAGGAGCTGATATTCTTCAGTTTAGGTGTATCAGGCAACATGCGCCTCTGAGAGAGCAGGAATTACCATCATAGTCACAACACCACATTATTTTAAACTTTTTAAAATCAGCTGCTGCTTATGCGTGGTGTAAATATCCACCCTTTAAGTCCACGCCCCAACATTGCTGCTTGGTTGTGATGGTGTGATGATGGGATTCCCTCATCTGGATTTAGGACCCCAAAGGTGAGTGCCCTAACACCAGCTGGCATCGCTGCCCACCTCCCTGCAGCTGGTAGCAGCAGCCAGCGAGGACGCAGGTTCTTGCGGGGGGATGGCTCTAACCAGTGGTACCCCCAAAGAGGTCACGTTTCCCTGACAGCCCCTAGGTCACAAGCTTTGAGCTGGGTTTTGCCTGAGATGCGTCATTTCCAACTCAGGAGCATCTTACAGGAGGTGGCTTGCAGTAATGGTCCTCCCACCTTTGTGATTCCCTTGGATGCCCCATTTTTATGTCTTACTGTGCATACTTGATGTTGTCCGACGTCACCTGCATCCTGGGAGGGGAGCTGAAATATTCTTTATTGCTTAAATTTTCTTGACTGCTCTCAAAGCCAGCCTCTCCCAGGAACTTTACATCTTTATTTGGAGAAGTCCTGCAAAGCACTAACTATGGTAGGATTAATGTCACCTACCTTTAGATACTACTGTGTGAAAGGTGGTACCTTGGCTGCTCATCCCCACTCACTTTCAAGACAGGAAAAAAAAACCCCAACTATGCCCACAGTGTGAGTCATCTGATTTATTCTAGACAACTACATTAGGATGAGATGAACAGCACCTAAAAGTGCCAATTTCTCTCCATTAAGGAGAAAGGGAGCCCAAGCTCTCCAGTGTAAACGTTAGACATCAACATGACAGATATCTGTGCCTGGGCAGAGCATCTCTATCCTCATGCCTCACATCCAGACTGTTGGCAGGAGAGACACCGTCTGGTGCAATTCTGCTCCATCGTGAAGCTCCTGGGTGGCTCAAAGATTGCACAGCTACAGCCGTGTT
Organism: Aramus guarauna; assembly: GCA_013400195.1. NCBI lineage: Eukaryota > Metazoa > Chordata > Aves > Gruiformes > Aramidae > Aramus > Aramus guarauna. Next base: position 123,234 of record VXBL01005986.1, on the reverse strand, counting down.
TCACTTCCAGGTATGGAAGTGCAACATAATTATGTATTGCAAAGTCTTTCTGGACTTCCAAAGCTTGTGTTTCTTGTAAAGTTTGGGCTGAAGCTTACCTGCAGTCTCCCCAAAGGTTTATTTTGCCATTCCTTTTTCGTATATATGATTTTCAAATCTTTATTTTTAATGATGTGCCGGTCTTATTTTTAAATTCTGAGGATGTCGCTGTGCATGCTGAATGTAAAGAAAATCCTTTTTTGTCTGTCACTGCTCCTGTACTGAGAAATATATTGACTTGACTGAGCATTTATAATTAAAATATCTGATATTCAAAGCTTCCAAAGACTCACTGAGTGACAGTCAGACGCACCTGGCTGAATCTGGAAACGGCACATTTATCTGTTGTTTTCAAGTGTCTGTCACAACATGCCAGGTTTGCTCCTCGCTCCCTGGTTAGCTTTTATCTATTTGACAACGAAAAATCACGCTAAACGAAGGGGAAATTTGCATCGCAAGGATGCTTCTCTGTGCTCAGCCTTCCACCCTCGATAGATTTTTCATTTCAGCATTGCAATGATTGGTAAAAAAGCACTCTCAAGCCCAGGTGAGCTCATTCTTCACCGTGAACAGGAGACAGCAGGAGAGCAATGCAGCATCTGAAGGAGACGGCTGATACAATATTTACCCCAAACCAAGGAAGATGTCCATCTGGGTGTTTGTTGGTAAAATAATAACCTAAGAAGGAGCCACAAGCCTCGCATCTTGTTCACTTTGGTTGACTTTTCCTAGAGTCAGGAAGACCCTGCCTGCCCATGGCAGCTGATGATGGCCCTCGGCACGATGACTGGGCCAGCCGTCAGACTGGTTCTAAGCAGGGGACTGTCAGCATTTTCACTGAAATCTCCTCTTTCAGGGCTTTCACACACATGTGTAAAAGGTTGGTTTGCTCTGGGGCTCTGCACAGAGGAGTTTGTTTAGGGAGCAAGTTTTTGGTTTAGTTGTATTTCAAAGAATAGGTACTTGAATGCTCCAGCCATGATAAACAGCAATAGCTGAAGAGCTGTGGTGGACTTGGCAGTGTTAGGTTCATGGTTGGACTTGATGATCTTAAAGGTCTTCTCCAACCTAAATGATTCTGTGATTCTTGTTCTGACCCAGCATGAATTAAGGCAAAGTTAAGTCATTACAGACACCTCTTGTTGATAATCCACGTGTAGTGTAGTCACGTAGCCCATGAGACCATAACACACAAAGACCTGGATTTCTATTTGCTAATAGAATTAACCAACTCTAGCAATAACCAAAGGATTTTCTAAAAGCAGACAAATGCATTAAACTTCATAAGATTGGGGCAGGTTGTCCTCTGCCTCATGGAAGATGGGTGTGCAGAAGCAGCCATCTGCTGAAAGATATTTCTACAGTGCTTCTCAATTGACTCCACTCCTGATAAAAAAAAATCCCTCCCCCTACCTTCCTTGCCAATAAAAATAATGAGACACAGAAATAAAATTAAATAAGTGTAGACAGAAGCATAGCTGATGGCCTTCAAAGGCTGCCCTGGGGTTCAAAAACCTGTCCTGGCTGTAGCTTGCAGCAGCAGTCCTGGTCCGGGGTGGCAGGATCAGTCCCTCCCAGGTCTCGGTACTTTGGGAAAGGTATAGATTATATAAAAGATGAGAGAAAGATGAATTAGGAGTGAAAGAAGTAAAGAAAAATGAGCTTGTTGTTTTTGTTGGTTTTTGTGGTTTTTTTTAACCCAGTTAACCTGATTTTCGGCTGTGCCTCAAAGAGCTGAGAATCTGGAAGGAAAGTGAAATTCAGTTTTGCCCATGCTGGGCCACCCAAAAGGCTGCAGACTTTTAGGTAATTATCTATAATTTGTAACCTATAACATATAGGTAGTTATAGTTAATTATATGGGTAATTATAATATATGTGTAATACATGCAATATATGCCATAAAAATATATTATCTATAAAATATGTTAGAAAATTACCTACAATTTCCCTGTCCTGAGGTTTTGATTGATTATGCACCCTCGTTCCTGACCGCATCCAATCTGGCTGGGAAGCAGGATGCCACCAAAACCTGTCCTTGCGCAAGCGCTGCTGTGGGAAGCGGTTCTGGGCCCAGGCCAGGGGGTTCAGAGCATCTTCTTGGCAATCGGTACCACCCAACCTCCCAGAGGACACCTGTGGCCATTGACTGAGGGGATATTTTCCCGTGAGTGTGTGAGTGCCAGGAGACTCAGTTGATTTTTCTATGGTTGATGTCTCACCACACTTCTGGCAGATGCTTTTGGAGAGGAGAAAAAGAGCAAGTGCTTCATTCAAGAAGCTCCTGGTGCAATACAGTTTCTTTAGATGTCAGTTCAGGTTGCTCTGGACAGCTGAGAGATATGCCCTGAAAACACAACTATTTTTGATGTCAGGGAAGGTACTAAAACTCACAGGGATGATGTTATCATCCAGGGGAAAGGCAGTAAAACTGGCAATAGTGACACATGAACAGCAGGACGTCCCGGCAGGATGCAGTGTGTGGGTGCAAGAACCAGCCACGCACCCCAGGGGTGACAGCCTGAGGAGAGGGCTTCTCGGGCAGGAGCCGGGTGTGCTCAGGGGTCTTCCTGCCTTGTACATGAACCAGGACCAGGGACCAAGCCCCAGCCCCAGTGCCGACCCCAGGGAACTGCTGGTGGCACTCGGCGCTCGCTCTGCTTTAGCTTCGTGGTGCAAAAGTGTTCACTGGATGAGTGATAAAAATGTGGACACTGAAACGATGTCTGTAGAGGAGCAACGGACAGGGTCACAGGTTCCCAAAAATGCTGAGGCCGATGCCAGAAAGCAGCAGCTGCAGCATGAGCTAATGGCCATCATCCCGTCAGCATCCACCCCTGCAACGGCCAATGCCAGGAAAAACTTCCTGGTCATGGGAGGCAAAGAGTGACCGAAAAGGCTGAGCAGCTACTCACGGCTGCTGTTAGAGTGGACTTGCTGACTGGGGAGCAAAGGTGTTGAAATGTTTCTTGGGTGAACTGTGGCACTGAAGGAGCAGGCAGGGCTGGTGGCTCATGGATGCTGATTCTCCAAGGAGAGAAGGTGGTCGTGTGGTACATCTGCTCCATGGGAAAAACGGTCTGAACCTGCTCTGGACCGCCAGTATCCCCAGTGTAGAGGAGCAGAGGGACTGGTTTCACTGTGGGAGGTGCAAAGTTGGATCTTGGACCATCCTTAGCCCAGTTCATCTACAAAAGGCACTGGGGAAAGAAAGAGGGACCATTCGCTTTTCTGCTCACCTGGAGAGTGATGTGCTGGAGGCACCTCTGCGTGTTGCACAAGGAGCTATGAAAGGAGGCCGATGCAGCAGAAGACGCATGAGCTATTTTGCCCCTGCCTATGGGGCAGGTTAACTGGGACGGAGGAGAGGGGCTGGCTGCTCTCTCCCTGAGATCGGTTGCAATCCAGCAGCAGGGCTCCAAAATTTACCAATTATCACCATTTGACTTTAACTGAACCAAGCTGGAGATGGAGTAACTGAAATTCAACCAGTCTTGGAATATTTGCTGTTCTGCCCCTGCATGAACTCACACAAATCTATTTTTCAAGATTTATGGTAAAACCCAGTCGTGCTGCTCAGGCCAGACTGGATCTCTTTTCTGCATCATTAATTCCTTGGCTTGTTTTTCTTTTTCCAAAGTTTTCTGCAGGTCTTTCCCCCCCCAAGTGCAGCAAGGGATGGAAAAGCACACTGAAATAATTATTGATAAACAGTTACATCCCAAAGTTATGCAGAGCCATTATTTCCCAAAGATGCAAACAAAATGGTTTTGCATCATGTAAATTATTTTTCTATTTGAAACACAGAATCTCTCTCAGATAGCTTTAAAACCCATATTGTAGTGAAGCATCCAGTTTGTTCCATTAACTACTCACGGAGTCAACTGGAGAACCACTGTTATTAATTTCAATGGAAAGCTAAAACGCAGTTCATTTTCTGTAATTGCAGGCCCATCACCTAAAGACCCAGGAAAAGCTTTTAATCCAAGGCATTTTTAGAAGGGTATGATTACATCGCATATCTTCATAAGGTGCATAACTACCACAGCATCAATTGCAAAGAAACACAAAGACCCAAACTTCCCGGGCTGTTTGTTAGAGAGCAGTGTCCCCCCTTCCGCTGCCCCAGGGCTCAGACGGTGTGTGGGGTGCTGGAGGTGGGGGACCTCTCTGGGACCCAGCCGTGATGCTTCCCCAACGGTGGGGAGCAGCAAACCCAGCAGCTGCACCCTCAGTGCCAACGGTGCCAGCAGTGATGGAAAGCCCAAAATACCCCTTACGCCTCCCCACGCCGCAGACTGTGTGCTACCTGTCAGAGGATGATGCAGAGAGACCCTGAGCCTGGAGGAAGCATTAGTGGGTTGGAAGATGCCTTGGAAAAAAGCAACACTTAAAGGATTGTACGGGGGTGGCCACGCATCGCTGCAGCGGGATGGTGGACACGAAACAAGCAAAACCATCAGAAAAAATGATGGAAATTTTGGGAAGAAAAATTTGAGACTAAATGTTATTTAGTTTAAGGTTGAGAAAGACTCTATGAGGTGCAGAATACTCAGCTCAATAAAATTTCGCCCCAAGGGCTGACCCAGGACCAGCTCCTCGGGACAGGATGACGGCTGCAGCTACCTTGACTCTGTTCAATCAAAACAAATCACGTAGCACCTCCTGCATATCTGTGGAAAGAGAAAACTCCAGCTGGAGGGAAGAAGAAAGGAAAACTTTTGGTTTTGAATGATTGCTTGGCTGCTTCACTCAAGGAGGGGTAGCCGTGACTGCCTGCTGGGATTCCGGGCTGCTGCAGCCCCGAGCTGTACCGGCAGAACTTGTGGCCGTGGGCAGAGTTTCAGTGCAAGGCCACTGTTTCCAAGCAGGGTCCTTTGCACTCTCAAACCTGAATCACAGAGGAAACTCAAATTGGTGGAAACACATAGATGCCAGAAGACCAACCCGCTTCGATCAAGCGTTTGCTGTGCATTAACAGCCCCTCTCCTTCGGCTCCTGGCTTCAGTCCTCTCCTGCTTTAAGCACGGGTGGATGCCGAGTGGTGGCTGCAACGGCAGAGGTGCGACAGAGCTGAAGGTATCTCTTCCCAGGGCTGCTTCACTAGTAAAGAGGAGTCACCTCTTGCTGTGTCCCACAAGGAGGGACCCTTTAATTGATTGCAAAAAGAGCTAAGTGTACTTAGCACCTCGGTGGATGAGGACTAAGGTGGGTAATAGTGGTGGCAGAAGTAGCTGCTTGGGAAGCAATTTAATTAATAAAAAAGTAAGAAACAAAAAGGTCAAGCCTTGCCTCTGCTGTGCTGCATTTAATCTGCACATGTACGCAGGGCTTCAGGCTCCCGGGTTGTTTGGGATTTTTTTTTAGCTGGCACATTTCCCCAAACGCCATAACATTTTTTAACTTTAGTGGATGACATTTTGTAATGTTTAAGGATCTGTAATATTTTATGCTTGTAGCTTTTTGTGATTGTTGTTCCAATATGGCACTGATGCTGGTATTAAAGTTTAATATGATTAGAAAGCTCAATTGTATAACCAAAGGGTTATACTCTTTATCTATTCTAATCTGATTAAAATGCTTCTCTTCAGTAGCTTTCCGCAATCGCTTTATAGCAAAACCTGGGAGCAAAGCCACCAGCACTTTGGTTTGTCCCAGATCCAAAGAAATACCAAATGGGTTCCTTAATTGCATACTTCATTCATTACCATACAAAGCTGGGTCCAAACTGCAAAACCGTTTGGCTTTAGTGGAGCTGCTCGTCGAGAAAGGGCTTGTGGAACCGGTGAGTGCCCGGGCTCGCCCTGAGGCTGGTTAAGGTTCAATACCCACCTGCTTTAGGGGCAGAAAAAGGCATTTCGGGTCTTGCTGCCTGGTGCTGAGGTTGCTAAGCAATGAAGTCACTACAAGTAGTTAATGTCACAGCTACATCTAAAACCCATCATAGCATTAAATTCATCATTGTAATTAAATTCTCTCACTGCTTATGATACCATCTCCCTTACGTGATGCATCTCATCCAGCCTAGTGGTAAACTAGTTAATGCAACAGAACACATCCACCTCCAATTTCCATTGCCATTTAGTGCTCATCCACCACAATTTGTTATCAGTCTGAAGGCACAGTACAGAAAATGTGCTGCAGAAAACGCGATTAGTCCACAAATAGGTAAAAGCATCAAGAGCAAGCTCTGTTTTACTAAAACTTACCTTCTCTCCTTCAACCGTTCCTCTAATGATTGCCAACACTGGAATGGCAGAAGAGCTGTAGTTAAGACCAAACATCAGTGCTGAAATAGTGGTGGTTTTGCACCACCAGACACGATGCTTTGGGGGTAAAGCAGAGCTGCTAGATGAACCCCCTACACCACAGAGGTCATGCTATGTTCTACGGATCCAGAGTGTTAGGCAAGCCGAGCTCCGAGACCAGAGTTAGTGCTCCTGACGTGCTTATGTGAACCCTTGCAGCTGCATCTTAAAAGGTGGGGATGGCTGTTTTGCAGACCACCTCCCTGCAAGACACCCAAGACTGAGTCACCACCGAGACCACGACTGCTGACTCCAGTGTAGCCAAACCTGGCCTTCGCCACTGCAGCAGGATGCCATGCGGCCTCGATGCTGCTGCCTCTTCTGTCTAAACCCAAGCCATGGTCTCCACAGCTGGCTGCTGTGGCTGAGGCAGGGTAGGAGAGGTCTGGGAGGGGAGTTGAGGTGTTTAAGGTAGCTACTACTCCTTGGGAAGGAGGGTGAAGAGAGGCAGTCCCTCCTAGATGTGACATTTGCCCCTAAGATCACAGAAGAGGCTCTCCCCATCCATCTCTTGCCCAGTTCCTCCCCCTCCCGTGATGGGAGCGGTTGGCTCTCATTCCCCTTTTGGCAAAACAAACTTGGCTTTCCCCGCTGAGGAGCGTGCTGTTTCTGCTTGGCTGTGCTTGCAGCCCACAGATTCCTCCAGCCAGCCTTTACCAGCATAGTCTAACAACAAAAACAACCCCCAAACACATTCCTGTTCCTTCTAAAACAGCTTCAGGCGCAGTGAATGCCACGGCTGATGCCGAACAGGCTCTGCACCTCTCACTGGACTCTCAGACCTCTTTGATTTCTGAGTTAAGTTTTCTGCATCACTCTACAGAAGGGAGCTCATCACCATCGTAACAATTGCAACACATCACTGACATTGGCATGGCATCCATATCATACTGCTAATATTCAGGGGACCCATCTGTGGCATCAAACACAAAGACAGTATCAATGTTTGCTAGAATTAAGCTTTCTTACCCATATAACATTATTTGAATTGTCCCAGTAGCAGAAAGTCTAAAGCTTCCTCCATCTTCTGGGCATCAAGTAATCTCAGAATTGTTCTTCACTAGTTGGACAGTTTATGTTAGGTGTGATGAGGTCACTGCAAATCATTTTCTGTCTCTCCTGTTTCTGTGTGTCGAGGGAGATCCACTTTTTAGGTAAGAAAGTTTGCCTACAAGTTGTTTGAGACAACTGGAATGAGGATGTCCACTGACCTTCCCCACTGTTACAACATCTTCTTGGGCCATGTGGCATCAGACACGTGTGGTCTGAACTCCACATCTGCCATCGTTGCTGTCCTGTCTGGCATACTCATTCTTCTGACTCATCAGGATCTCCTACCTTAGTTTGTTAACAAATTTTTATGATCCATTAAAATTGCCTCAGAAGTAAATGGTCAAGTGTCTTAACTAAAAGGAACTTGCCTTGCTTCTGGTATTATCTGGGTCACACTATATCTGAGAACTAGGATGAGATTTTCATCATACCCACCCCAGATCTACTAGGGAATCTGCAAATAAATGAATTCTTAATTCTTTGGTGATGTTGAATTTTCCCCTCAGTTATTCCTGACTTTAGAGCGGCAAATGAAACTTCTTCAGATTTCGCTTCACTGGCACGCTGTGAAGCAGAATAAACTGTTTTACATTCTTCACTGGAGATCCCTAGGGTTGTTTGGGGAAGGTGTTTCTCCCATGAAGCTCCAGCACGCAGATGACTAGGTCCACCAGCTCACACAACAGCTCTGTGCACCTTCAACTGCAACCATAAATTCATTAATCTGTCTGTAATTAAAACTCTGATGGTCAGGCTCTTACCTTGCGGGAAGTACAAGAGCTAATAACAGACGGGCAGACGCGGCTGGTTTCTTCTGCGTTTCTGTACACAGGCACAGTTTTATTAAAGGAACTTGTCTGCTCGTAACCCAGTAACTACTGCAAGGAAGAAGAATCCAGGTTCTGGGCAACTTTACTGCAAATCATGAAGAAATTGCTTTTAGACTCATTCCAGCTTCGCAGACATCTAAAGATAGAGCTAACTTGCCCGCAGGAGATGGAGATGGAAATTGATTACCGGGAGGCTCAAGTTCCAGCTGCAAAACTGATGTTTCCAGCAAGACTGTTGCCTCGCATCAAACCTACGCTGTGAAAACATCCTCCAGCTGATCGGTACCAGCTGGCGTTGAGGGGGAAAGAGGCAAAGTACCATAAGGCGGAGGTCTTACTCCCGCCTGAGAAACACTTCTCAGTGCTGGAACTACTGGTTAAACAGCGGGTACGTTACCCTGGCCGGATGAGCATGCCCTCAGATTCTTTTGGTGCATTCACTACCTGTAGCTGATGAGAAATCACAGCAGAAAAAACCCCCAATTTTTGAGTCTGCCGTGATCTACCCATATCTTTTGCAAAGAGCGAGAAAATACTTTGAGTTATTACAATGAGTAGAATGAACTTTTATTTTCATTCATCCTTCATTAATACCATACAATTAGATATCAATATCTGGAAAAAAAAATTGTGAAATAATTTAAAACAGAAGGCACAGAAAACCAAACCCAACTATGCAGCTACAAGTTAAAGGGGAAAAATGATTCAGGAAGGGAATTAATTCAGAAAGGTTTTACCGCTAGACATTCTGATCAAAAGCTACAGCATACAGAAACAAAACCGCACAGTTTAAGCTAACCCATGCTTTTGGTACACAGACATATAAAAGAAAAAAAAAAATCTAAAAATCTGATTTTTGCAGGGTTTTGACTGAAAAGTGTAACTTTAAAAATAAAAAAAAACATTAAATCTAGTACATATGTCAAAATCTCCCTAAAGTCTATACTAAGATGTACTTTACAAAAAAATCTGCATTAAGAGCAAAGTACACAGTGAAAAAGCATCTGGGGATGGGAGGAAACTTGTCCTTCAATCAGTTAGAGTATCAAATAAGTTTGGTGTTCGCTTCAGAAACAAAGATTCTCAGTACAGTAATATACTGTAGAGGACATTCTTTTGTATTTTAATATTATGAAATTAAATTGATAGCACACATTACAAAGAGAAATAAAACCACTTCATTCATATGAGATTTTTACAATTTTTTTTTTTTTTTTTTTTGCAAAAGAGTAACTTTATTTCTTTTGAAAACAAAGCTACTGGAATTAATGACATGCGATAATATGCCCCGATATTATACCGGCTAAGTTTAAAAATAAAATTCATGCTTCACAATTGAAATATGCTGTGATTCTCAAATACATTCTCTGGTAATTAATAATACAATACAGAGGTCATTCATAAAATCAGTTCAGGTTGGGAACCTGGTTTATAAATGAAGCTCTTTTTCAAATATGCGGAACACTGACAACACACAGGGTTTGCTCCAGGTCAGTACATTTCTTTCCACACTCCACCTCTCTTTTCTTAAACAAATGGGTGCTTAGCCTGCAAATATCACGGAAAGGCAAAGTCTAGAAGTTACAGGTTGGTTGTAAAAATGCTAAATACAATCCAAGATAAATAGTATTACTCTTACTGACAAGTTAATAGCAGGTGCTCTCTAAAGGAAAAAAAAAAATAATATCCTGAAATGCGAGAGAGATCATTTCAGCATTTGATATCAAGGCATTTGCACATTTGTCAGGAGGTGACAGAATAAGAGTGAACTTTGCAGCTTACTTTGCAGTTGGACTTGATTTCAAAGAGCCTTCCTTCTAGCCTGCCCACATGTAAACCATAACATATGGTTTCTTAATAGCTTGCTTTTTTTCCTGGAAATAGTTCTCTCATTTAGAAAGTCAAAGTAGTATTGTTTCCACACATGAATAAAGAGAGCTGACAGCTACAATAGAAACGGTAAAAATGATCTTCGTAAAAATGTTCATCAAAATTCTCTGACATAGCAAAACATTCATTTGTAAAGTAAAGTCTAATACTGCAAGCCATTCACTCAAAGTCAACCTCGGGCATGTGTATTCTTGCCAGCATTGCAACAGTAATTACTTCCATATTTCTTGTCATTATAGGATACAAACTCTGTAATATATTAAAGTTTCCTAACAAAGAGTCCAATTATTGCACTTTATAAAAATTCCAGGAATATCAGGCTTTTGTCCTACTTTTCTATGAACACTGATGCCCTGCAAGAAAAATTTGGGGGACCAAGTAATTTCAGATGAATAAAAGGATTACTTGAATCAGTCTGAAATATCGAATCAAAAAAATGCAAAGGCTTACAAAATGAAGAGATGGACCTTTGGAAACGGAGTTTGATTCATAGCAGCAGACAGATGTGTCATCGCGGTACTGACACACGTTCTCTTCGCAGGGAAGAACGGGCACATGGCTATTAGGTTTATGTATCATGTATAACTTGAGGACTGTGCAGAGAAACCCAAAGAACCACTAAGTTCTTCTGCTAACTCTACAAGCCTGGCGGGGAAAGCTCAATGACAGCCGTATCGGAGTGCGAGTTTCTCTCTGAGCTCGTGTATATTTGCATTTGCATCAGCAATGGACATAGCAAACAGAAATGGCTATTTCAGGATGGAAAGATACATAGAGTGAGTCTGACAGCCCTGTAGAAAAAAGAAAATACAGCAGTTTTGGCCCTGCTTATAACCAGCTGTATCAATAGGGGAAAAAAGATAAGAAGAGCTATCTAGAAAAAGAAGCTGCTTGAACCAAAGTGATTCCCAAATCTATATGAGGCTTCCAGGCCAGCAAATCACGGTTAAAGTTACTTTGTTCCTCTGCTCCTTCAGCATGGGAACGAGTGCAGAATGGCTCATTCCAACCGTGGATAGTCCGTTTACAGCAACAATCATATCACCACACCTAAAAACACAAGAAGAACAAAAACACCATATGATGATTACTCCTCTGCTGTAACAAGTACACACCAACAAACAGCACTTCACCTCTGGGGTGACAGTTTCCATCAGGCTGGAAGTGTAGCGAAGAAACCCCAAGGGGTTCAATTTTAAGCCTGTTTTACTACTGAAACTCATCTGGGAAATTCCCAAATCACCGGATTTCAATTCTAATACAAAAGTAGTTCTGCATTAAGAGCTGACCTGTAGGGAAGGAAATGTGAGGAAAGAGAGATGGCAAGATCTAACGGAGTCAAGAGAAGATAATGAGATAGCCCGTGCACGACAGAAGCATTTCTCTTTGATTGTGTGGATTACAACAGGTTTACACCAAACATGCGTTTACTGTAGGAGGTGTAAGTAAAGATACTTATGGTTACCAACTGCATTCCAACTGAGAACCTTGTTTTTGATGGCTTATGACTTTGTCAAAAGTAACCATTTGGCTTGAAACCTCCCTCAGCAGATGGTTCAGCTGAGAAGCTGTAGTATCTCTGTGTTTTTATATGGGGAATAGAAATTGGGAGGATGCTGTTTTCTGACCTTAGGAAAATTGACCTCAAAGGGCTACGTTTCAGTTTTTTCAAGCTCAAGAGAAACTTTAAAAAAGCACCTAAGTTCTTCCTACATTGAGCATGCTCCATCTCCAAGCATCTCTCCTCTGTGACTTGAGTGTGTGTCGAAAATGACTCTGTAGATCAGCCAGGACTTTTCCTGAAACTGATCCTCCCAACTATTGGAGGCACCAAAATGGATGGCAAAAAGATGCTCTCCTGAGCTCTCCTGTGCCCTTCACTACAGCAGAGCAGTGGAAGAAGAGGCTTTGTGACCAACACCAGTCAAATGTGCACTCAAAAGCGCTTCTCTGCTGGAACCAAGGTACCCCATCACCCAAACCACAATGCTACAGTTCACTGAGTGGGGTCCCACTCCCCCAGCCTTTCTGCTGAAGTCATTTACCTTCTATAAAATCACACCAGACAGATAATGTACTCACAATACCATCTTAACTGTCAAACCATGAAGTTATTTTCTTCCTTCCTCTCTAGCCAAACGAAACAGAAACAAAACAGAACAGCTTCACACAGCCCTGCCCCAGGATAACTCACGGTGCAGGTTCTAAGGAGCTCTCCCTTGTTGATGGACCATTTTTAAGTCCACATTCTCAGTGAGACAGTACATTTGAACAGAGGGTACTATATGACAATATCACCCAAGAGCATCTTTTCCACTCCTTACCAAGGGGGTGAGTGTGACCACAACCACTCTTCCCCTCTTCTTAGGAATGATGCTTCAATTTACATTTGTTTGAGGACTTCTAGTTATTAATTCTTCAATCTGAAATGATTTACTTTGGGTTGAACCGAAATCTTTCATTTAATCCAAACTGTTTCATATTTGGCCAAAAAAATGTAATTTTGTGTTCAGTCAAGCTATTTTTTCATTTATTTATTTAGTCATTGAACTGAAAAATCAATTACTGGCAAGGCTCTAGGCATAACTACATTTTTTTCTTAAGTTACTTTGTAAGTAAATCTACATGTAAAAATCATGCCGTAAAACTTCAAATTGCATATTCTTTACTGCCACCTTCACAAAAAGACAATTTATGAACAAGAGAATCTTTAATAGGAATTGTAAATCCTAATTCTGAACTAATCCTTCACAAGGCTAAGATGCATATACGCATACTAGCCCTGGGGCTTGCATCCAAACATAACGTGTAAGTAGAATCATATAATCTTTAAGGTCAGAAGGGACTTCAGGAGGTCTCTAGTCCCACCTTCTGCTCAAAGCAAGGTCAGCTGTGAGATCTGACCAGGTCTCTCAGGGCTTTATCCAGTCAGGTCTCAGAAAACCCCAAGTGCAGAGATCACGCAACTTGTGCCACTGCTTGACTGTCCTCATAGGGAAATAGTTTCTCCTTATAATCGTGTCCCAACCTCTTTTGTTCAACTTGTGCCAGTCGTCTCTTGATCTCTCACCCTGCACCACTGTGAAAAGACCAGGCTCTGTCGCCTTGATGTCCTTGTAGGTACTAGAAGGGGCTGTTAGCTGCCCTGAAGCCCTCTCCTTGCAGGGCAAGTTCTCCAGCTCCCGTCATCTCATGTGCCTTCACTGAACTTGCCTCATTTATTGGTGTCTTTCCTGTCAACTAATGACTCTCAGGGCACTGGCATGGGGACTTGGTTCCTTAGTGATCTCTTCAGAGATCTTTTTCACCTACTTTCTCGCCTTTTCATTAAAGCAGCAGCACCCATCTTCAGTACCAGGGTTTCCAGCAGTGGCTTCAGAAGGCTATTATGAAAGGATACAGCAGTTCTCCCCACTTTATAGAAGTCCTAATTTTTTAGCTGTCCTCTAGGAAGACAAAAGCATTACGAACTAGCCAGTTCTGCACAAAGACATTTTGCAATGTCTTTTGGCCTAAAGGAGGGTTCAACAGGGAGACGGCGGCAGCGCAGCTGGGGAGGAGAACGGGAGCTAGCAGAGGTGCCAGCACAAGCACCACCTCTGACAGACACCCTTTTCCTAGCAGAAACACCCCGCGCTTCCTTGCATCATGCTCATCAAGGAGGCAAAGCACTCCTGGGCTGCGTGATCCCCCCCAGCACAAGATGCTACAGTGTATTTCCTTAAGCAATTAGTTACACTGGCATGTAACTTTTAAAAAGTGTTTATTATTATTATTATTATTATTATTACTACTACTACTACTACTACTATTATTATTTTAGCTTACTTTAATCTTCCATCAAAGTACGCGGGAGTTCCAAGAACAATCGTTTTAATGAAGAAAGGCTGGTTTGTGTGGTTCTCCTCGTAGCCTCCGACGATGCTGAAACCCCAGCTCCCTAAATTGCTTCGCCGCAGTACTACGTCATGGCAGCTATGAAGGCAGCTGTGGAATAGAAGCACAGGATAGCAAGAGAAAAAGCTGCGTATACCACATACAGATATTTTTATAGTAAGCACAACACCTGCTGTCTCATCCTTACCGCTGTGCCAAGCGTGGAAGAGAAGGGGAGGGGTGGTGATTAGACTTCTGTTCCCAGAGTAATTTTGCAGTCAGTATTCAAACTGATTACCAAAAGAACCCCCACAATCTTGAGACAGAAAAGTGTTTTAAAAGAAATAATGCAGTACTAGAATAATTACTTAAACACAGTTAACTCTGTAAACTGACAGTAATAGAATGGCATTTTAGGGATTTCACAGGTGGCAAGAATGTGGGTGGAGAACGGATACTTGATGTGTTTAGTTTGCAAGTCAAAAACGCAGTGTATTTTTCTTCCACCCCCAGTCCATTTAGGCTTTTTCTACGTTAAGTAAAGATCTAAAAATCCATGTTTCATCTTCACTACCTCTGAAGCATCACCAGTAATGAAAATATAAATGATTAACCATTTTGTTACACAGAACGTAGATAATCCAGATCATGCTTTGCTAACTGTATCTCCCCCAGTGAAAATTAATTCTTGCCAATGAAGTTGGCAATGACTGTAATAAAAATAAATAAATAAAAAACCCCACAGAAATTAACACTTGGGTAAAAAAGATGCCAAGTTCTTTATTGATGTAGAACATTCCTTTAAAGAATAGCAGCACAACACATAGCGTAACTTTAGGAGCCATGCATGGGCAACTGTAGTGTATAAACAATAAACCACTGCTGAAGCATGGAAAGCAAGTACAGTCACCAAAACTGAGAGCTGTTTATTGAGATTAGGTAACTCATTAATACTTGAAGGGAAGAGAAATTGATAGTAAAACTCAGAAAATTAAATGAAAAAGTGTGACATCTTTGGAGGGCCAACGCATGGTGCTGTTATCTTCAACTGCAATTCTGCCACCAATACACCTGGTTCTTGTGGTTTTATGCTTAAACTACAGACCTGAGCCTGGTAGCTCAGAGGGAGAGGAAAAAATCTGCATTCCCTGACTGAAGTTAACACCAGTATTTTCTGTAGTGAGAGCTCTTCTTGATAGCAAGCAATGCTAGGATGAGCTTATAGCTGTAGCCACAAGAGAGTGAAAAACAGAAGAGTAAAAATGAAACACGGTGATGTCCAGCAGACTGCAGATTAGTCAAGGGGAGGGAATTCACTGCAAATCTTGGAGAGTTTTTGTGTTTGGCAGAGATGGTAGTGGGTTCTTGAAAAAGATGCATGAGGATTTGTAACTATGGGCTTGTATGTACACAAGAGACCCGTGTCAAGAGTCTGTGAGAATGGCAAGTCTGATCCAATATTCTCAGCTTGTATATTTGGCCTCATAAATTTAGGTAGTGGATTAGGAGAGACACATATGGGTAAATACTTTGTGTGTTTATTAATAATCTCTCTAGTTTTATACATTCTACAGGAAGTTACGATATGATTGAGCAATAGAAAAGATTACTTGTGTTCAATGGGAAGAATCCACATGGGTAGTTACTACAGTTTGTGAAGGGATAAGCCAAGTCTATTCATCTTCCAGTTTCCTAAGAAAACATTGGTCCTGTTCCCAGGCATCTTCCTAAGTACAATGCTAACCGAATATAGCAGAGATGGTCGGTCAGGCAGAAATAAGGGCAGGTGTGTTGGAACTGATAAGGTCTCTGCTTTTGTACCTCTCTCAGAATTGGCTTAAAACAGGTAACTAATTATTTTATCAATTAATTCCATACCTTGGAAGTCCCAGCCACATGACCCAGGATGGTGACCAACTGGCATCATACTCATTTTCACTGATGGTACTCAATTGCTCTTCATTAGCCTGGGGCTGTTCTTCTACAATCTGGACTTCCAGGGCTTTCAGGGCGACTACGGAAGAGGCAGCACTAGCTTTCAGCATGGCCACCGCCTCGCTGTGACTTAGGTTAGTCAAATCGATGCCATTGATGTTCAGCAGCACATCACCTGTTGAAAAGCGCAAGTGAGAACACGTCATACTATCAGAGTCGCTCCTACTGACAGCACCTCCCGCACCAGGGTTTCATTTAATACCGTAGTTTTTGGAGATGAGACAGTCTGAACTAACAGCCTGGGAATGTGAATAGCTCTGAAGCCTCATACTGGCAGTTTGAAACATTCATGTATTAAGCTGGATCAGTATCATTTATTTCCACAGAACACATCACTGCTGTGGCTTTATGGTATATCACCCTGAAAATTTGAGATAGAAATTACCTAAGCACTTCACCATCTCGACTACAACTGCCATTGCAGATGCCACTAGATAATTGTTTCCAGTGGGGTATCTCAGGTCCACCCTCACTTTAAAAGGGAAGGAGGAATGATGGAAGGAACAACACAGGCACCACAAAGTAACCAAGTCTCGTAGATAAGTGAGGCTTCACTGGGTGTTTTAGGTCTTCTGCTTTGTCAAAGTTGTTACTCAGGAGAACAAAATGGAATTCCCAAACTACTGGAAAGGTTGGTACAGAACCCAGTCTATTAGAAGAAAGAGTGAGCATCTCTAAAAAGATAACCTGGAGCGAGTCCAAAAACTGTAAAAAGACTGCCACAATTTTTATTTTATTTCAGAATATTTCTAAGAAGCCTCAGGATAAAATCAAGAATGCTATTTACTGTCCAAGCAGTGACAATCTCCTCTTTCGTATAACATCTTACCCGTCGATGAAAACCAGGACTAAAGCGAAAGTACGAACACCCGGGTCACACCTGGAACAAGACTCATCTTTTTAAAAGATTTTGCCTCCCAGGGAAAGCTAAAGTTGAGCTGTGGCTTAACTTGAAGTAACTTGTTGCTGCTGTGGCTACTTTAATGTTACACGATGAAAGACCAATTGTGATTCTTCCATGAGGTATGGGTTTTTTCATAGTAGTACAGAAAAAGAAAGCATACCCGTTGGTACGTGGGTGTAAATCTCCCTCTCTCAGAAGCATATATGGATGCTCCCACGCTGTTCTTTTTAAATTTGCAATTTGTGAATTTTTTTTCCCCCTAAATTTCTCTCCTCAAACCATCTGTAATTCTGTGAACTCTGAATCGCAGAGATCCCACAGGCAGTCTTTGTTTCACATACAGCACAATGTGTGTTAATCATCAAATGCTTTGCTAAGGATCAGGCAGGACTGCCTTCACCTACACCAAGTCTAACCTCTACCTCCTGGTTCCCTTCTGCAAAGCCAAGGAACACGGACGGGTGCCGTAGCACCCCTGAAGACTGGCAAAGCCAAGCTGTCCCAAAGGATAAGAAAGCTTTCAGGAACCAGGGTCAACACTAACGTAGCTGTGGGGGTAAACTTAGCACGGTTGAGCCGTGGTCCATCATCAGAGCACCTCTGCTGTTCAGATATTACACTGAGGAGCAGAGATTTCTTGGACAGAGGTGGGGCCCAGCCCAGCACATGAAACACAAAACCAGGATGTGTGCATCCTCAGACCCTCAGCTCAGGGGATTACCATCAGCTTTAAAGAATTTAACCAGACATTTCCTGGTCTTCCCCTGCTATCGTTCTCTAAACATCCTTTTCCTAGAAAAGGTGGAAATGTGATACCAAATACTGTATTTCCATTATTGAAACAAGAAGAAAAGCATCCATCAACACTTCCCTACATCTGTGAAAAGTCTTTCCGGCACCACCTGACTCCAGAGAACGCACTCATCAAACAGCAATCAGAGGCCACCCATGCCACCAGGAAAGCCAAGCCCCACCTCGTTTAATCCTGCCGTCTCTTGCCAGACACCCGTGAGGCTGTACACTTGTCACGAAGATGGGCAGTTCGCCACTTTTGCTGCCTCTGCCTCCTGCCACTGTCATTCCCAGAGATTCATGTGGCTCTTTTTTCACAGTAATGTGCTTTTCTTGGCATGTAACACACTGGGAGAGATCCTGTTTGACAAGGATAAATAACATTGTTAAAACTTAAAAAAAAAAAACCCAAAA
Organism: Aramus guarauna; assembly: GCA_013400195.1. NCBI lineage: Eukaryota > Metazoa > Chordata > Aves > Gruiformes > Aramidae > Aramus > Aramus guarauna. The sequence goes on along the minus strand of VXBL01005986.1, from coordinate 105,133 downwards.
CCAAACCCAGAACAAAACACAATTAAATAGACCCCAAAGCTATACTTCGGCACTTTAACGTAATGGTTTACAAGGACTAAGTAGTGCAAAAATTAGCTTCAGCTGGATTTCCTCCAGGTCAGACCCCACCCCCCACCCCCCCAAAAAGCCACTCATGTAGATACTTAAATATAGTCAGAAAGTTTATCAAAGTCCATCTTGAAAATCTCACTCCAGTTTTTCTTAGCATCCTACACTGGCATAGGCTAAATTTTAGGACTGCACTACAAAACCATATGGTCAAAAGAGTGGACAAAAGCCAGAAACAAATCTTTTGATGATTTGGTGAACATCAGCATTACTTCATTTGTCAGTAGAATATGGCCCGGAACTACAAAGAAGCTCCTAAGAAATGAAAACACATGCGTTTTCACAATGACAAAGTGAGACCCTTTAAAGCCCTTGTACATCAAGTTTTCCTTCACAGCTGGTATGTGGAATCTCCCAGAGCACAAGGTAACTAAGGCCAGTTATTGCTGAGGCTGGTAATGGGGTGCCTTGTGCAGACTCCCTAATGATTACAACGAAGACCCGAACTTGAAGCAAGAAAAAATCCTGTATTTCATTTTAGAACACCTGAATTACAAAGTTTAGCCTGTATTTCGTTTTGCCCCATCAAAAGGATCTAAACCTGAATCAAAGTATATTTTATTTGCTGAAGCCCTTCCTCTGCAGGATATTTAGTGATACATTCAAACTGCAGCACATACACCTGTAGTAGCATCTTAAATCAACAGAATATTTGCAAGGAATCCAAAATAACAGAAGAAATAACCGGGAGATTCTTCCAGTTACAAATACTTATTTATTCGCCTGCCTTCTCTTGGAAAATGGCAACACTGCTTTCTTCGACTTTCAGTGCCACATGCTCCTTCTGACTCCTTGCATATATGTTAATCACGTATGTAGCGATACATATACATACCATAGCTTATAAAAACAGCTCCTTCTTAAGTCTTCAGGCTTTAGGACTAACTGGCTGGTACCATGCAATTATATAAATATTTTTTAAACCACAAGATTTCTAAGCCAACTGTAGGTTAATGAGAGAGAGGCAAAGATAAATGGGGTGGAGCATGGGAAATGTCCACTTGCGGTTACATGGGACTTCCCACTTTGAAAGAGCCTGGGGATTGTATTGATATGGGAGGGAAATCAAGTCAGCCAATGGATCAACTTTGGAGCTGCGATAGGAACATGCTGGCAGATGAAAAGCAGGTACAAGCTCTGATATAGATAAGCTGCAATCGTTGTGCTGATATGGCCTAACATAGTGGCAAGTACTAACAGCCACTAACTGTCTTTAGGAGCTTCACCTTTGTCCCTCAGAAGGGAAACAAGCTTCCTAGACCCTCACTTGTTTTAAAAGAAAATACTATCAACACATGTAAATCCTCTCAACAGAAGTATGACATTAAACAGTGATGCCAACAGAGTGGACAGGAGGAAAGGTGGCTTGGTTGACCAGGTCAACATAACAATTATTTCAACAAAATCAACTTAACAGTAATAAGTCCTATTTTTCTAACTACAAGAACATCTCAAGCACAGGTTTTATTTCTGTAGGTCTTCCAGATAATTTGACACTAGCTTCACAAAGTCTCTTCACTCTGCCTTCCTCTCCTTGCTTGACCCTGCAGAACTCATAAGTCTTGCGGTCAGCACTCACAGAGGCTCATGGAGGCAATGACATATCCCTCCAACATGCTCTTTATATGCTGGGTGGTGTGCACCGCATCTCCTGTCCTTGCTGGTTGCAGCCAGCACAGCGGCAACAAAAAAAATAACATCCTTGAATGACAGCTCTCACATACAGCAGTAACACATGAGCTTAGACAAGGTCTAACAAGTACAGCTGTATGAGCTCAAAGAACTTGCTTCTTTCACTGCAGTCAGCAAATAAATAAATAAAAAAACCAAACTGAAAAGCTGTTGCATATTTTTTGTTCCTGCTCCAGACATGATGCAGGACTTGAATACTTGGAAGTCATGACCTTTTT
>VXBL01005986.1:88465-102422 GCA_013400195.1 Aramus guarauna | reverse complement strand
TGAATACTTGGAAGACATGACTTTTTTTTTTTTTAAGTGGGTAAAAAAGAAGATATAACCCTTTGTTCCAGTGCTGCCTTACTAGACCATCACATGAGTAAAATGGTATTTAGACCTCTTAGAAGGAGAAATACCAACCTTATGTGAGTTGGGTCTACTGTGAAACAGCTGCTGGGACTGGTGTTGGTGTGAGTTGCTGTTGTGAGTCCCGGTGTCTCGGATAATGCTGACCGTCTGTGACTTCAGGGGTCTAGAGATGATCAAATTCACTCTCTCCCCACTAGCCTGTCAATACATAAAACAAAGCAATGAAGTTGATAGGACATTGATTATTAGCAGCGAGGGAGGAAAACTNCCCAAACCATTCTATGATTCTACGATGAAAATGTTGATGAAATAGGAAACAACACAACAGTAGAACCTGTTTTCCAGTTCCTGGGAGTGCCACAAACTGCTTAGACTGCACAGTCCCTTACTTCTTTCTTGCTACAATTTCCCCTAGAACAGTGAGGATATTAATGCTCCTCCTTTGCCTCTGATATTACATTTACATCAGCTGGAAATCCTTTGCCAAAAGGACCATTTCTCACTTGGTGTTATGAAGCTTCAAACATTAAAAATCAACCAATTCCATCTGCACCCTCTGCAAACTTCTGCAACATGTAGCAATAAAAGAAAGAAATGCCCAAATGATGTCTCCAGGGTCTGCAGATTTTGGTCAAAAGCTCTGAACACCTCTGGTACTTCCCAAAGAGACTTCCAGGAAAGATGTTACATATGAGCAGACCATCAAATTCTGGAATTTGTGGAGTATCAGGAGACTTGGCTACTAGATGTTAAATAAAACATCAAGTCTTTCTATTGCGGCAAAACCACACCTCAATAAATAAATGTCACCCAGTGTAAAAATCTGACCACTTCATTGTATGCAAAACTTGAGAAACTGAAATGACAATTCCCAAGATCATTTTTATTTTCCTTTAACTGCAAGGAAAGCTTTTGAAATAAGTCCTGAAACAAATATTGACTACTCATTTGTATCGGAGTTGTCTATGTGGTGCTGGGTTAAGCAACAACGACTGCACTAGACTGCAAGAACCTACTACTGGTTTATTCCAACTTTCCTGAAAACAGAGTAATTTTCACCAACATCCCATCAGCAGGAAGCAGCAATGTGCTGCAGCTGTTTCCTTACAGACTGGGAGAAAGGCATGGAGTAAAGGTTTTCCTGTGGGAAGAGAGAAGGGTCATATGTCACACTGCATCAAGCTTCGGGTACTATTTGTGCCCAGAGCAGAGCCAGACACTGGGAACAGCCCCTTCCTAACACTCAGAAAATAAGTTTTACTGCTCGAGACTCATGGAAGACCTATTTTTTTCCTTCCCAGGTGCCACCTGTTACCTCTATGAAGTCTGACAAATCACTTGCCTGTTTTAACCCCAATTCCATGCACAGGCAATTCAATACAAAATAAATCCCACTTTTACGGCGCTTACTGAGAGATTAAAACTACAGTACATACATAAATATAATAATAATAATCCTCACTTTTTTTTCCTGCTAAGCAATAGGCTTCATGGTACTCTCCTTGCTCACACGAGCAGTGTTCTAACCTTCAGGCTGTATGCCAGGGAAGACTAATGCAACTTTTCACTTCTGAGGAGGAGAAGTTCATCAGCTAGGTGCCAAAGCAGACCCTGTTTCATACTATTATTTCCAGAACATAAATCACAGCAAATTGCATCACTACAGGCTTTTAGGCGTTCCACAAGTCGTTCTGTTCGGGACAGACTCTACCTCAGGCTTTGCCCAAGAAATAAAGCTGAGCTAAGGACTCAGGTGGGGAATGCAAATTACCTGTATAACCTGAGCAGCAAGCTCAGGTGTCCCGTGCTTCAAGTCATGCCCATTAATCGCAAGTACGCGGTCATTGCTGCAGAGCCTGCCGTCTTGAGCAGCCAACCCCCCTTCCAAAAGGTCGAGAATAAAAACTCCTGGCTCATCCGTTCTGCGTACAAGTTTAATGCCAAGCTGCTCGCTGGAGTCGCGTTTATGCAGCGTCACTTGAAAGCTGTCTTCCCGCAAGGAGCTGGTGGTGTCCGCGTGGTTGTGTGTGCGGCTGCCGAACCGCCTCTCCCTCAGCACGGTGAGGTGCAGCACCGAGCAAGGCTGGGAAAGCACGGCTCGAGCGTGGTTGTGAGACACGTTGCTTATGTCAAAGCTGTTAACCTGCAAAACAACAACAACAAAATCAGAATGGTATTTTCATGGTGTTTAGTTGTTCCTGGTTATGGAAATGAAGTCTTTTCCAAACTAAATTCAGAGCTCGCTGCAAAAACAACCTTGGAGCAACCTACGTATCTGAGACTATCAGGCTGCTTCTCTCATCCTTCCATCCTTTTCAGCTGCTCAATCTACAAACCTCTTTTTAGGCTGAAAAAGACCCTTAAGATCATTGTATCCAACCATTAACCTTAGTGCTGCCAAGTCCACCACTCAACCATGTCCCTAAGCACCACATCTACACGTCTTTTAAATACCTCCAGGGATGGTGACTCAACCACTTCCCTGGGCAGCCTGTTCCAGTGCTTGACAACCCTTTCAGTGAAGAAATTTTTCCTCATATCCAATCTAAACCTCCACTGAGGCCTTTTCCCACAAACGTTGACAGCATCTCTCTAACAATGAACACCCTCTCACATCATAGTCCAGGGTTTTTCTTCTCCTTGTCTCCTACACTTGTCTTCCTTAGGTGTTTATGTTTTTCTCCAGGACAAGAACTTTGCACGTGCTTTCAGTGTCACATCCGGCATCACTTAAAGCTATAAAATAACAGCTATAAAAAGAATACATCCAGATCTCTGAAGAAAGCTTATGTCCAACAATATGCAGTACTTCCATGATGCAAAAAATTAAAAAAAAAAACATTGGAATTCAGAATAATTAAATTTGTTCATCTATTTGCCTTGTTGTGTAAGAAGGGGTTCAAAGTTAACACTAAACCTTCATCCTCAGCACATACTATAGTGCCCTGATGGAGGAACTCCTGCCCCATCATTTCAGCAGATAGAAACTAATGCCAAATGGACTACACTGACCCTTTTAATGCTCCCCATGGCAACCTAAGTAAGTAAAAATATAAACTTCCAGCTTCCCACCATCTAACAGTAATATTAACACTTTAAAAAAAAAAGAAAAGGAAGAGAAAGGACCCAGAAATCTATGTATGATACAGAAATGCCGCCCCATTTACATCACGCATCTGAGTTGAGGGGTTGCGAGAGGTCAATGCCAAACCATTCGGCCGTGGTGGGTTCAGCACGGCGAAGGGGCAGCCGTACCCTCGCCGAGCCACCTCCAGCCCGATGCCCAGTACGAAGCCAGCGCTCCCAGTGAGCTCAGGCACCGAACCACGGCTGTGTCCTGGTCTGCTACTGCCCCGAGAGGCTGCACCCTCGGGCAGAGGGAAAAGAGGCATAGCTAGGAGGAATAACATTTAGAGCTGCCACCTGCAAAACCCACCAGGGCTCATCCGTCACAGCCCTTAAATTAAATCTAGTTTTATTTTTAGCTGTCGCTAGCTAAAATAAATACATAAAATATGGAAGCATTCAAAGGGCACAGAAGAATCTAAGCAATAAAATATAATTCTTCTTTCTACAAGGCAGTTCACAATTTTAGAATAAAACACCCTTAGCATTTCTTGGGGAAAGAGACTCTCATTAGGACATGTTTTACATGAATTACAGTCACAGTCCGGCACAAAAAAGGAACAATTTGTAGCGCACTTCGAAAATGTCAGGCACCTATCTCTACCTTGCAGACAACATACGCTTTTATGTAGCCGTTACTAAATGCTGTTCCCTCAGATCTTAAAAGGGTAATACTTCTTGTTTGACTGAGCAAGAAAATGCTGAGTTTCACCTCGCAGTCCTTTCTGTCTTTCTTTTAGTCCTTTACTGCTCATAAAAGCCTTTGAAGGCATTTTCAGAAATACCCGACCGCAGTGCGCACGCTGAGCTGCACTGACTCTGCACTTCATTACAGCCGGCAGAGACTGAGCCTGGTCATTTTAATACAACAGCTCAGCACCTGTACAGGTAAATTTAACGCAATAAGGATGTTGTACCTTCCAAAAAGTTGGGCTTTTACCTCCTGTACCCCTCCCTCGGCGTGACCGATGGGCTCTGATGGACACCCCCCAGCATCGGACAGCCCCAGTGCCTGCACATTCATAGGGAAGACTCGCTGCAGCTTATAAATCCCATTTATAGGCAATTTATTGCCACTTACGGCTTTGGAAACAATAACTGACACCTGCCCAAACAGCAAGAATTTCCAAAGCTTCACTGGAGCTCAAGCTCCCTATTCTGGCAACCAAAGAGAGCCCTTGAGTATCAAAATAAATTAGGTAGCATTCAATCAGTGTCTGCAACTGCTTGTTAAAAAGGCAACATTTTGGAAACCTCTTGGGTTGATTTCTTGGCCAGCTACTATCCTAACACTCCAAGAGAGGAAAAAGGCACGTTTCTCAAAAGGGACTTTATTTTCTGAAGTGCAAACTAATTTCATTCCAAGGGTAACTACAGTATTTAAGCTGCTTCTATCAGCTTGATTTCAAAAAAGTGAAATGAAAAAGGCTGATATTAATTTTGGACTGATCTTAGGCTATCAGATCAAAAGCAAACGTTACTGAAGTCGTTTTGAAATGATGGTAAGAGATTTGCTTCAGGTGGAATGAATCAAAATAGAAAAAAGCTGGAGAACTGTCCTGCTTAGGTAGAATTCAGTTACCACCATTCTTAAGAGTCCTATAAACAACCCCTTTCCCTAATATAAAATTTAAACTTGAAAATTAATAGAATTTGATCTTTTTACACTGCTTGTGGCTAATTAATTAAAGCTATAACAAAAATACACATTCGATCATAACCAACTTAAATTACAATTGTTTGTTTACTTTTTTTTGGAAAAATATTTAAAGCACCCTGCTTCAAACCATGCCAGTGAAGAGTATCACTGACTTTTTTACACATACTAGAAGATACAGGTCAACTGCCTCGGCTATTGGAAGGTAACAGTGAAGCCAGATTAAAATAATAGTTTAGAAGAAGTCAGCCTTACAATCCACAAATTGCTTCTTACATAAGACAAATTATGCCAACTTGTTAGCCAGAAGAAACCTTGGGTTCCTTCGGAAAGTATGCCTAAAGCTGAAATAAAGACCAAGTCCCACAACATTTAAAAACAGAAAAATAAACTCATATTTTAAACATTGATCAGAGATGCTAAGGAGGAAAATTAATTCCAGGGATTGGTCCGACAAATAACATAAAGCATGATAGTCAGAAGTGCTAGAACAACAGGCTCTGCTCTGAATATTAATTTGCCTTCCAACTGATAATTGCAAAGCTAACATTTACACAACATAGTCTGACAAGGAAAATCTCCCATCTCATTTAACAGGCAGTTCTGCAAGGCCTGAATGGAAAGCAAGCAGACAGAATACATAATCAGTTCCATACTTGCAGTATTTGGTCTCCAGCAAGAAGTCTTCCATCTCTGGCAATGATCCCATCTCGATAAACCTCTTGAATGACAATGTTGATCAAAGGTGTTTCATTGCCACCCACTATGCTAATTCCTAATTCGATATAAGGATTGGACCGATGGATTTCAATAGTAGTGATCTCTCCTTCAGGCAAGGTAGGCGGCTGTTGATTTGCTGCCAATTATTTTACAAAAAGAAAGATGATTAATATCCTTTATACCTTATTCACTTTCAATAAAGCAAATCACCAAAGGAAAACGCAGACAGGCCACACGACAACGGTTTAACAACAAACTAAACAAGTGCAATTGGATTAGTTCCACTACTTGGAACACCTAGCTCGTTAGAAACAGCTCTAACGACTTAGTAGCATCCATGCTTCTTGAAATGGGATTATTTGTATTGGAAAAGGATATTCTGAAACCCTTTGGATCCTGTCCCTTATAATAAACGTTATACATTTCATTTCCAATTTGATTACTTGTATATTCACGTTTGATGATGATAATACAAGTGTGTTTTGGGGCTTACCCCACGGAGCATGACTTGGTCATGCCTCTTCGTTAGCTGGTCTCACAACTGCACTAGGAGCTGCCATGGAGTTACCACAGTCAAGAGAAGGAGCCCATTTCTGAAGCAAACATGGAGACAACTAAAGAGGCAAAGGGGGATGCTAAAAGATGGCAAATACAGAGGAGAAGGAAGGGGACAAGACCACCTTCCTCTGTGGTAAGGCTCAGCGTTTCCTCTCTAAAATCCCAGATGCTAGAGACGTTACTGCTCGTTCGGTGCAGATGGATGCAGGAGTTACTCAGCTGCCTTTTCGTTCGAGCAGGCCAGCACTCCGTGTGTGGGAAGGCTGCTGATCCGGGTGGGGGGAAGAGGGGAAAAGAAATCTCATCTTAGAAAACAGCTTTGGTAATTTTGCAGAAAATACACTCCTTCCATCTCGCTGCACGGCCAGCACCACTAGTACGTTAACATGAACGACTGCACCACGATATGATACCTGATGATAGAGCACCATGACATCCGGCACACGCTCCGAGATAATTTCTTTCCTTCCTAAGTGTGACCTTTTCCCCATTACAAACTTGCACATAACTGAAACCCACTAACGTTTCTCCAGGAATCGCAAGAGAAAAGAGCAGAAAATGAAGACATGCATTCACGGTTGGCAGGAGACAAGCTCTGACACCACAAATGTTTCCACATCTGACAAAAGAAGGTAAGTGGTGACATACTGTCTGCTACTGTGTTCTCCTCAAAAGGCGGATTGTCGATGCTGGGCTCATCCGTCCACGCAGGAAGGGTGGGCGAGGTGAAGCTCTGCTCGGCTGGCACTATTCCCTGATCTGCGTCCGGAGATAAACTGCTAGGCTGCTCCGTCCCACCGGGACCGCTCTCGCCCTCTGCTTCTGCTTGCAGCTTGCTTGTTTTCCTCCTCTCCAGAGCAACCCTTCGGTGAGAAGCCCCGGGACACCTGTGAAGACAACGTTTATAGCGTCCTTCAAGCCTGCAGCAATGTTTGTAGCACAAAATGCCTGAGTACTCCACCAAATGAAACCAGTCTTCTTCAAAGAGACAGCTTTAAATCAATCATAAAAAAATATTAAACACATAGGATTTTAAGATCAAAATCTGTTTTAGTGGACAGAACCCTGAAGCAATACTGCCTGCTTCACAAAACTTCTACTACGTAGTTTTTTGGCTATGAACTAAATGTGCTGTAACACTTTTTGAATGCGAACTTACTTTGTTATGTACATTCCAGTTTCTGGAAGATAACCTTGCGGAAAAGATTAAACAGGACTGGCGTAAAATTCCACAGAAGAGAAGCCCCCTTCAAAACCACATTTGGAGACCCACTAAAGCAATCTCCTTTCACCTTAGAAAGCCAAGAGAAGGAAGCATCATATTTTCCGGGGGTGATTTGAGGGAGGAAAGAGATTAAAATTTCACTCATGTTGCAATCTAAGTGTTAAAATACTGGAAAAAAAATTATGCTTGTCTAGGAGTATGTATGAAAAGTTGGGCAAAAGTAACAACTCTGCTCTTCGTCTCCTCCTGAGTCAGTAGAAGGTGTTTCATCCTCCTCCTGTCTTCTCTTTTTTTCTTCCTCACTTCACACAGGAGGTGCAATTTTTTGCTTTCCCTCATGTAACAATGCTCCATCAGCGTTTGGCGCTTTTCACTAGAAACTCATTTTTGTGAGTTCCCATTATTCTTGATGCAATGATTTTTTTATTTTTTTTTTTGCTTATGCTTAAAATCCTACAATAGTTTATTGCAAAGAAGGGCTGCAATGTTGCAAATTCACGGAAAGCCTTCATTTATTGAATGGTCTTACATTTATGTGCACATATTTGAAGGTGGACATCAATCTTATATTTGCTTGTGTGATAGTTTTGCCAGTGTCTGATGTATCACTTCGTACAGTATTTGATGTCCTTCGTAAAGTTGCTGCTTCTGGAGCTGCTGACCACCTAAAGGTGCTCGTACTGTCACAGTGTCAGAAAAAAGGAACCGTGTTCTTGAAAGGACTCCCTGTTTGGGAACTTGACAGATTGTTATAACAAAAGAAGAAATGATTTATTTTTGCAAGAGGAGAAGAAATGTGTTAACAGAGTAGAAGACAGCAGAAGTCTAACGACGTCCAAACGTGTTAAACCAGAATGTTTTGAGAATCACAATTCTGTTCTGACGTTCTGTGAAGAGGACTTGATAATTATATGGTTAGACTGTTTTGACATGAGGGATTTTGAAGAAATGTTAACAAAGTTTTTCAGCTCTGAAGAACGTTGATGAAGACACCTGTATAGCTTTTGTGACCCCCAGCAGTGTTATACATACATTAAGCGTGTGTGTATATATATATCAATCATTATATATATAAAGTCATGATACACAGGTTTAGAAGAATAGCATAAGGTAACCCAAATGTGCTGTGAAATATGCATAAATACATACATGAATTGGAGACAGTTAACATTATGAAATGACACATTTAAGAAATCATTTCTTGGGGCTTTCCCCAAGGCAGCTGCTTGTTCTTCGAAGTTAAGATAAGTCCAAGCATGAAAGAGGAAAATGACTTGAAAGGTTTTGCTTTGTGAAAATGTTACTCTGATTTTAATGAAGGAACACAACCCTACTTCTTGATTTTGCCCAGGTAATATTTACTACGTAAAATCATTGGCATAGTGGGACTGATGGCTAAGAAATTTGGCCAGTCTCAATTTATTCTGGCAGCCAGAGACACACAGTTACAGGTGAAACTCAGCAGGAAGTTTTTATCATTGACCATTTCACAATGCAAACCTCAAACCAAGAATCCCAAAAGGCCAAGAAAAGAAGAGATGCAATCTCTTACGTCCAAATTTCTAAAATACTTTGACTTGAAGGGTTAGCCTCACACTCCCTCACATCTTAGCACTGGCAATAGGAGAAAAAAAAAAGACCAATCTCCAACATCACTCACTTCTGCAGCAACATGGCAAGGGGTAAATGCTCTGGCAGAGGAAACCTCTTGTCTACTAGGAGCTCAGATGTGCTCTCCCCCACTGATGTGCAAGAGCTTAGGACAAAGCCACCCCAAGCTGCCCGCCCTTACTGTCCCTGAACTGCTCTGCTACAAGAATGGTGATTTTTCAGCAAAGACGTCAAAAGTGACTCTGTCAGAGGACCACACTTCAATCCCACTGGGCTTGGACAGTAGAGCCTAGCCTTACTGGACTACTGCTGTGAACCACGTACTTCCTTAGGTATCTTCTTCCAAAACACTGCGCTGTTGACTCTTACCCAGCCAGATCACAAGGCCTGTGGATCCCAAAGGACCTGGTGTGGATGGCAAAACACGCTTGGAAATTGGTTTGTTGTTTTTTTTTTAAACTGTATCAAACCAGGACGGAACAAAACTCTCCCCTAGAAGTGTTCTGTTTCTGTCAACGCCTTCCAAACCACAGCCAGATCCTCCTCCCGCCCTCCTTCACAGAGCACATTCCCCCATCGTTACCTGGCAGCTGATGAAAGTCGTTGCACGAAGTATAAATAGATGTTAAGGTTTATTTTTGCCAATGATATTTAATTATCATTTCAAAGGCTAATATCGAGAAATGTAAACAGCCTCATGAGTACACCTACTGCATTCAGCAGAATCCCTCTTGAGCAGCACTCTACAAGGCAAAAAAGGAAAAAAAAACCCAGATTCTTCCACAAATTAACCAGTAATTGTAACAGACTATGACTTTCAGCCTGGTATAGTGCAACTGCATTGCCAGAAAAGTCATTTTCTGGTGGAGACATTAATTCACGGGATGCCAATTCCTTGGTCTTAAACACGATATGCCACATACCAAGCAGCAAAGCCCAGTATTGGTATTCAAGCACATCAGTAAGGAGACTTTTCATTTCTACTTGCAACATAAAGATTTTTATTGGCAGTAGGAATGTACTAATCACAAACAGCAAAACTATACAGCAGTTGTAATGGTTAACAAGTGCCAATAAATCTCTAAAGGTGCACGCCTTCACTAATCCTGTTTTTGCCAAATATCTGGGATAAAGAGCATTTTGGACTAAATCTTGTAAATAGGTTACGTACACAGATGGGCATCTCGGGATCAAAATGAGCACTGAAGATTGTTTTTATGGGTACAGGAATTGATTCTCATGCAACAAATTGCATAAGTAAGGGCTGAAATGAGACTGAAATCTGTCTTACAGGAGTGGCATTTCACATCTACCTACAAAACCAGAATATCTTGGCTAGGAGAGAGAAAAAAGGCAGGGATGTTTTTTAGAATGTCCAGAGATGATTTAATTTCTTTCATGAATCAAGATGCTCAAGAGTAGAGATACTGAAACAACCAGTTAAAGCAACCGAGTGATGTTATTTATTGGAAAACTCAAAGGGCGGTTGTTCTTGGGATATGAGCTTCTGTTTATATTCATCGACTCCCTCCTCTCTTCCCTTCAGCACCAGCTTTTGCTCAATTCTGGATGGTGACAAAGCATCGTTTTTACCTTCAACTTCTCTTATTCTGTATCAGACAGAGAAGAAAACGGGGGTTTTGGGTTTTGTTTTGGTTTTTTTTACAGCCAAGTCTGCTGGGTTTCTCATTTAAAAGCTGACTTCTTGGAACACTAGCAGCAGTCCCTCTCTGCAGATAAAAAGAGCTTTCATACAAAATTAAGATGTAGTTTACAGTGTATTCCGTGGAATAACAGTAGGGGCTCAAAAAACGCATTTGCTCACTGACTACTGAAAAGAAAGACTTCATTGTAACTTATGCCATCAGCTTCTGCCCAGTCTAGAGGTTCGATAAAAGCAAATACACCAAATAGCCTCAAACCGGTTGCACTAAATCATTTTCCAAGCAGGAGCTGAATTTAAGCAAAGACTGCAGAGAAGCAACCCGAATGCCTTTGCTATTGCTCATAAAACTTTGCCAGCAAAGTGACCTTAAGCAGCAATTCTGGAAAGATTTACAGCTGCAATTCAGAGTAAACCAGGGTGCTGCTTTGGAAAGTTGTGTTTGGGTCTTGGTTTTTCTTTTGCCAGCAAAAAAAAAGGAAGGGGGAAAAAAAAAAAGAGGCAATAGGAGGTATCTAGGTTTGGGAATCAGAGAAGACTCGGGAAAAAGAAAAAGCTTTTGTTGCACATTTCTCTCTCACCCCCAAAATCTGAGGAGCCTACAGGGAGCCAGGTGGCTTCAGGGCAGAGAGCAACCAGAGAAAGACCCTTCACCTTCCCAGCAATGGCAAAGGTCCACAGGGCATGGAGAAACCCTGACTCTGTTGCCTATCCACTTACTCAGGTGTAAGAAAAGACCTGCCCAAAGAGGGTTAAATCCTACAGGTCCTCTTCCCTTCTCCTGGTGCTACGAAGAGCAGGGTAGGGACGGTGCTTCCAGCTAACACGGGACCCTGTGGGAAGACCAGGACTCAGCAGCACTATCAGAAACACCAAAACAACTGGGATTGCCAAGATTTTGAATTATAAAGTTCTGTATCTATACAACTAATTTTCCCATGGGTCCTGTTAATCTAAATCCATATATTAAGCATGCTGACTGACACACAGTGAATAGCTCGACAATTTCTTCAATTTCAGAAAACACAATCCTATATAAAGTTCAAACTTAACCTGACATAAAATTGGGTTGAATGTTAGCTTCAACATTAGAACACTTGGAAAAATGTCTCCATCCAAAATGACGACTTAAACTACCGAAGGAGAATACAGGAGGGGAAAACTGAAGCCCAACTCAAAAGCAACACAAACACAATACTGAACACGCTCATTAAAAAGTTGTATGAATTTCAGACTATGTTTTTGTTTCTTCAGGTCTGAATAATCCATAAGAACTCACTGAATTAAAATCATACATAGAAAAGCTCAATAAATTTTTTGTCAGATTTCCTTCTGATAAATTTACCTTCGATACTTAGAAGTGGAACCGGCACCTACTTTACTAAACATTAACACATTTTTTACACCAAGTGACTAGGAAAGCCAGCACAACTCAGCATTACTCATATATTTTTTTCTTCCTTTAAATCAGATTATGTGCATTGTGTTTAACTTTGAAAACCACAGCTCCCAAGTGAATGTGATGAAATGGTAAGTCTGATAAATCAAGAATATTTTCTTTATGCAATGAGGTATCATGGAGTGCAATTAGTGACCATGAAGTAATCAAGTTTGTGTCTTGTGCCTCTCATCTCCCTGCTGGAGCAGCTTGCAGTAACCTTACACTCTGAGGTGCCTGGTGGATACGATGACATTTTCTTCCAGTTTTTATGCTCAAATGGAGCCGATGAAAACACCACTGTAAAACCTGAGTGTAAATGTTTTTAGACAGTGAAAACTAACCAACCATATTGCGTTTCTTCAAAATACAAAGCTCATGTATGGGCTTGTTGAGACTTGTTTATAGTAATCTATGCTGAAAATTATAATAATACCGAATTTTATATTTCTTTCCTACATTTAATGATCACTAGTAGAATTTTACTGGATTCAGTAATCCATGTAAAATCAAATTCAAAATATGTGGTTGCTGCCATCATTTATGTCAGCAACGATAATTTACAGGTGTTCAGATGTTTGCAAATAAACTTAATTGAAAACTGTAAATCACCCTATACTCAAAATGCGTATCAGCATTCCAAGACAACAGAAGCAATCAAAACTGAGCAGCATTCTGCGACTGAAAGCTTTTTTTCAGCCGACAAACAGGAAAAGCTAGTGGCTCAGCTCACTCTGATTTTATAATAACCTTGTGCATTAAGTAAATGAATATTTCATGTATACCTAAAGAGAGCATACATCGTGTTCCATGTACAAATAAACTACGTGGCCCTGTTGTAACCAGCCCTAATACCACTCAAAGAGATGCCAACCAAGGAAAATGGACTGAAGAGGTGAGGGATATGACAGTGGGAAACAGAAGATGAACCAAACATGTAGCAGGAGTCTTGCTAGCATTTTGCCTTATATTAAAATCAAATCAGTTTAATATTAGGGTTATAAATCAAAGAAACAGTTAGGCTTCCTCACCAGCGCCAAGTCATCACATAGATCAAAAATTACTTGCCTGGAGGAAACAAACAAGAGCCTAAGCTAACATGGAAACCGTGCGGAGAAATAAAAAAGGAAAAAAACCTCATCAGAAAGGCTGCTCATCAGTTCCCGTACCTCCCTGACACGGACACCGCACACATGTACATTCGTGCTGTGGGTACAACGACCAACAAAACCCAGGCTCACCACAGTCCGTAGGGCTGCTGTATGTCCTGCATGCCCGAGGTGCTCCCAGGCTCTGAATCCCTGGAAGCCTTCAGGATGTGGGGAAGAAGGAAGCGGGCACGCTGGAAATACGCACATGTGAACAAACTGTTTCCAAGGCAGGCGGTGGCTGCTCTCTTCCCCCTCTCTGCGGAGCACTTGCCTGCACGCACACCCACACCATGCCTGACCCCCAAACATTCTCCTCCGCAGCGTCACCCTTCACCTGAAGATGGTCTCCAAGAGTCTCCCAGTAGACGAAGGCCAAGACTTGGAAAGAAGTTCATGGGGTAGATCCATCACCTCTCAAGTAAACCTTTCCAGTCGCTGGACTGGCCCAAGGGTGGGTGGAGGAGGCACACAGCTAATACCACCCTCCTTTTGGGGAGGGCGACGGAAAGGAAACCTCTCCCCGTCCCGCTGCAGCCACCACTGTCCCTCCCTCTGGGCCCGGGGTTTTCAATCCCAATGTGGAGGGCTCTTTGCCCAAAGAGCCGGCACAGATAATACCACCAAACCATGAAACACCCTCATGAAATGGGCAACTGCTGAAGTTTATGCAGGCTAGTTTAAAAAATAAAGACACCAAAAAAAAAAAAAAAAAAAAAAAAAA